>PVKV010017743.1:0-46783 GCA_004027835.1 Alouatta palliata | reverse complement strand
ACACACACACACACACTCATACACATACACACACACACACACACACACACATGCACAACAGGAGGAAATGAGGAATTCACTGGTAATTTGTGCCATCTATGCTAGAAGGAACATCCCAGATACCCACAGGGACTGTCAACAAGTATTCATCCTAAAAAGTAGATTCAACAAAACGATAAGCTCACAAATATGAACTTGTAACTGTGGTTTATTATTCTTAGAGAAGTCTGTTTTATTTCATTTTTTAAAATTTTTTTGAGAGAGGGTTTTCCTGTTTCCCAGGCTGGAGTGCAATGGTGCGATTACGGCTCACGGCAGCCTCGACCTTCGTGGCTCAAGCAATCCTCCTGTTTCAGCCTCCCAGTTAGCTGGGACCGCAGGTGTGTGCCACCACATCTAGCTAATTTTTAAATTTGCTGTAGAGATGAGGTCTCACTACATTGCCCAGGCTGGTCTTGAACTCCTGGGCTCAAGTGATCCTCCCACCTCGGCCTCCGGAAGTGCTGGGATTATAGGTGTGAGCCACCACACTCAGCCTGTTTTAAATATGTGCTGTATACTAGGTGTTTGCTAGAAAACAACTATCCAGCAAACATCATGGATCGATGAGCTTCCCCAATTAAATCATGTCCCCGATTCATACGTTATCCACTGACCCTCATTTAAACCTGTTCTCAGGTCCCTGTGTTTTCATTTCGCTGTTAAGGAGAATACTCTAGATTCTTCCTCTTCTTGGCTCAGTTATCTGAAGAGATACAGTATTTTAAAGGTTTTCATGTCCTTGCCTGGCTTGTCAAGGAAGTAAAGGACAGGCCAAGGGCTTCCCAGGTGAGGAAAAATAATGGATAAAGCCATGGCTGGTAAGAGCAAAGGGAAAGGCTGCTTCACTTGTATCTGGTGATTTGGTTTGCCGTGTGCCTGTCGGGTTTATAAAACAAAATGCAGCCATGAGAGGCTGTGAGTGAGCTCTCTTCCTTCCCCTATGAACTATCCATGTAGTAAGAAGGCCTGATGCACCCATTTAGCTGGGGAAGGTTGCCAGAGCTTTAAGGCTGATGCCTGGGGGAAAGTCAGCAGGCGGCAGAGGGCTGGCCTCGCCTTTCTGAATTCAATCAGAGGTGGCCAGCTCCCTCTAACCACATGATCCGAATGCACATGCCAGATGAGGAGACATTGTAGTGGAACAGGGAATGTTTCATGCAAATCGTGGGTTTGGAGCAGGATTTTGTGGAGGACGCATCCTTGAGAAAAATGTTGGGATGGCTATGGACTGGCGGGCCATTAGTCACAGAGCCGCCGCCTCCCCCACAAACATGCAGATGAGAGTTCTCACCACCCTGGATGCACAGATCAGCAGTTAATAATGAGGTCTCAGCATGGAGGAGACACATTCTTTCACACATTGCACACACACATATGCACACCTGCGCACACATACATATGAGCATGCACAAGAAGTCTCAGAACCCCATCTCCTTTCAGCTGGGATTTTTCATCCTGAGAATCTTGGGTGTTACCCCTGGGAACAAGCTCCTCCAAAGCCACACATGGTTGAAACTCCTCTCCCAGTGACTACGACGTCACATCTCCCAGGCACTGGCTCCCTTGGGAATGTGTGCGTGGCTCCCCCTGGGGCAAACAGCAGCTACTCGGGGTGACTCATAACCTGTGCTCTCAGCCCTGTCGTCCACTGTGCCTCCCGTGCATTACTCAGCCTTCTCCCTGAGCTTGTTCCTACGGCCGCCCCACAGCCCAGCTCGCTGCTGCTCCCAGCTTGTTGGGCACTTTACAGGGATCGGCATTTTCTTAGGGCAGCCTCTTCTCTGTCCCTGCCTTCTCTCCTCCACTAGATCCAAGGCAACACAATTTGCTCTCTGAGGAACCGGGTGTGAGAGCAAACATCGGGGTGACAGGGCATGGAGAGATAAAGGCAAGAAAAGAATGTTCTCTCCGTTGAAAAACAGCCAGTTCAACTCCAGGGCCACCTCTTTGAAATCATCAGTGAGACCTCACTCTGCTTACTCTCCTTGAAGACAGCCCCCAGGCACTGCTTCTTCTAGAATCTGGGGTTTTGGACACTGAAGGGCCCTGGCTGCCTGAAATCCTTTCTAGAACAAAGTGGAATGAAGCAGAGTATAAACAGACACATACACACGACAGGTGAAATAAAACTTGAGCTTCCTGAGCAATGCTCTGTTTCTTCAAGTAGCCTCCACTTGCGGAAAGGCAGAGGGATGAGGGGGGTGGACGTGCGCCATGCCTCCTCCTTCCACTCCCTACTCCGCACCCTGACCCATTCAACAGCCTAGGGGGTTCCCTGTTTAAGGGAATCTTAGAACACACACCCTCTGCAAATACCTGCAGCCTGTTGAACTGAAACTCAGAGTTACTTCTGAAAAAAATGACATCATCCTCACCACAGGATTCGCAAAAAATCAGCCCATTTCCTTTTTACTTACCTTATTTTAAAATACCAAAGATACTTGCTTTTCCTTCTTTTCCAACTGTTACTGGGCTATATTCCAGTCAGCATTAAGTCCAATAATTTTTGTTCTAGGTACCTACCCCCACCCTCCCTGTTTAATAATCGGTCCTCTAGAATAGGGACTGGCAAGCTTTTTTCTGTAAAGGGCCAGAGAATAAACATTTTCAACTTTGTGAGCCATGACGTCTCCATTGGAGTTACTCAACTCTGCCATTGTGGCATGAACCACCCATAGACAATATGCCAATGAACAGGCATGGCTGAGTCCCAATAAAACTTTATTTATGGACCCGGAAATTTACATTTCATGTAATTTTCACAAGTCCCAAATATTACTTTTTTAATTTTAACTTTTAATGTGAAAACGATTCTTAGCTCATGAGAATCGTGAAAATAGGTGGCAGGTTGGTTTTGGTCCATAGGCCGTAGTTAGCCAACCCCTGGTCTGGAATCAAACATTTAAACAGAAACCCTGAGAGAGCGCTTTCTTTTGAAAAGAAATATGATAATCATGATAATGACTCCCATGTATTGAGCACTTGCTCCATGAAAGAACTTGACATGGAAAAATAGCTTTTCATTCTCATACTAACATATGAGATAGGTAAATATTTTCTCTTTTTTTTCTGTAGAGGTAGACACTGAAACTGACAAGAAGACAATTAGCTCACCAAGTTCACTGTAGCAAGGATTGAAAGTTGAAATTCCAAACAGAGACACAGGACGTGCAGGCTCCACATCCTTTAAAAACAGATTCCTGGCCGTGTGTGGTGGCTCATACCTGTAATCCCAGCACTTTGGGAGGCGGGTGGATCACGAAGTCAAGAGATCGAGACCATTCTGGGCAACATGGTGAAACTCTGTCTCTACTAAAAAATACAAAAATTAGCTGGGTGTGGTGGCATGCGCCTGTAGCCCCAGCAGCACAGGAGGCTGAGGCAGGAGAATAGCTTGAACCCACGAGGCAGAGATGGCAGTGAGCCGAGATTGCACCACTGCACACCAGCCTGGCACCTGGCGACAGAGCAAGACTCTGTCTCAAAAAAAAAAAAAAAACCAGATTTCCGTATGTTAAGGAGGTGATGAGAAGGAGGTGTCTGGGAAGCCACCCCTTGGGATTTATATCGCTCATTCAGAAAAATCTTCTGTCAAGGCTACGATGAAGGAGTGTTCAGCCTTCTTGCACCTATTCCTTCTAAACATTTCACTCAAGTGAAACACAGCTCTGATGGACTCCAGCAACCCTTTAGAACTGGGGAGAGGGAGGGGAGTGCATGCTTGTGACAAATGGTTAAGGGCCACCTTGTACTGGGAGGTCATAGAAGGAACTGTGATTAAGGGGCCAGCTGCAGGGATGTGAGCCCTGCCTCATAATTTTTGGCTCTGGCAGATGTGCATGGGCCCTTGTCCCTGTGAGTTCTACCCCAGGACGCCCAGAGCAGGGTTCTGCCCCTACATACTACCCCCATCAGGAGGCCTCCACATCCAGCAGCCTTCTCTTCCAAATATTCCCTGTTTTTGCTCTTCCTCTAAGCCCAGCCCTCCCTGCTGTCAGCCTCCAAGGTCCAGGCTGGAGGCAAAAATGCTTGCAGGGCTGAGTCTGCTGCCACCCAGAGAGAATTCCATTCAAAATGGGGGCCCTGGGAAAGAGAACTGGGTGGCTGCTTTCAGTTCCTTTTAGGCCCGATGCCTGCTTTCTTTTCCATTCCAGGCACCACGGCGCATCTGGGTAAAAGAGCACACTCCTTGGCTGCCTCTGGGCCCACCACACCCGTGGAAAGGCACGGATCCTGGATAGAAACCCACCAAAGCAAGGCAAGGCTGTCTGCTGGAGCCGCCCTCCCCCCTCCAGACACGCACACTGGGGGCCGAGACAGAGAGAGAGAGGGAGAGAGAGAGAGAGAGAGACCAGGCCAGGCCAGGCGGGAGGCAAGCTTCTCATTATGTAAAACACTTGGCTCATTCCGTTTCTTTGCATCCTGCTAGCAATTTTGTATCCGGTTTGGGAATTCCAGGAACATCTGCGATTGTCTTTTGCCCAGCCACACGTGTGCAAGCTGTGGGCTCGATCATGTTCCTACCTGCGGTGCTCTGTCATTAGCCCTGAACTGTGTGTGCTTTCTCTCCTCGGCAGCAAAACATATAAAACCCCAGCCGGCGACCACACCCGCAGGACTCCACCTGCCTGCCTCCTCCCACTGAGACCAAAAGCACAGAGACCAAGTCACCTTTCCGACAGTGAGAAATCCAGGGCGAGCAGGGCTTGTCTGAACAGTCCAGGTCCTCTAACCAAACAGACAGCACATTTTTAACACAGCGCTCTCCCCCACCTCTCCCTGTTTGTGTGGCAAGCCCAGGGCAGGCTGGGAGGAAAAGGGGAGGTGCAATGAAGTTCAAGACTCCCAGAAGAGGTGCTTGCTTGCTTCGGTTCTATCTCAGCCAACGCTGATGACCTCCGCCCAGATCAGAAAGGAGCTCTTTGGGCTATGAGTCGCCAAAGTGTAAGAAAGAGTCACCTCAGAAGCCAGCGACCACCTCTTCTGGGCACTCTGAGCCTCAATCTGCAAAATGGTATAAAAAAGAATGCCTACTTTTGCTGTCTTCTGAACTAAAATAAGCAACGCATAGAATGCATTTGAAGACTGAATGGTAGGTACACAGTCGGCACTCAGCCAGGGTGCTGTGACTATTCATGATCAGTCCTCATCCTCTTTGTAAAACTCTGTCCCTCCTCCCTCCTCCACCACGCTGGACACTCCTGACTTCCTTCCCCAGTCCCTGCTCCTCCCATTGGCCTCCACCCACCTTAGCACTGTAGTGCTCTCCAGGACTCCATCTCTCCTTAGCCTCCCAGCTTTCCCACTATGGACCCAGCCCATGGCTCCATCTTTTGCTGGGTTTGGACACACACCCCTAGTCCCTTGGCACCAAGACTTTGGCCATCCCTGGGTCCAGCTCCACCCTTTGCTCCTACCTGTCTTGTAGCACCACTGACGTTGTCCTGTCATTTCTTCATATGCTTACCTCCCACATGGCCGAGCAGCAAGACTCCACGCATGCATTTATCCCCACAACCTGGTATTACGGGATGTGCGGCAGGAACCCAGTCAACACTGTTTAAATACACACAGCACCACCCCGGCCTCTCTACCTCACTCCAAATCCCCTTCTCTAGAGGTCAAGTAGATGATTTTGCAAGCACAAGACTCAGGCAATTCCAGGAACTCACCAGAACCTCTCGTGTGTTCTCCATCTCAGCTTATTGACTGCACCCTAATCTTAGCACAGGGGAGACACTCAAGAAGTGAGTGCTAAATAATTAGGGAAAGAACGACCACATGCCTAGCTCAGGTTTACACTGCTGACATCATGCAGGGTGCACCGTCGCTTACCCCACAAGCATTCTGCCCCCATGCTGTCAACTCCACCTCCCCAGTGGCACCTGCTCTCATCCCCCCTTTGTCTCTGCCACTGCTGAGGCCTGGATCCTTACTGCTGTCCCTCCAGTCCACCAGCCAGCCCTCACTCACCGCCATCTCTCCCTCCCTAATCTGCTGCGGGAGGACAGGGCCAGGTCAATTCCTAGCTCACAAGCTTCCCAAGCCTACCACGCTCGCAGGCCAGCTATTGAAACCCTGTCCCTTCTTGGCCCCACCCACCATTTCAACCCCATCTGCTCCTTCACCCCCATGGCTCCAGTCCCACCTAGCTACTTACCCATCCTGGGAGGCCCTATCCAGATCCACCTCTGGCCTTCGGCCCAAAGCAGGCTTCCGCCACCTGAACCGACCATGTCTTCTTCCCCACTACAGCTCAGCCTTAAAAGCCAGCTACCCGGCCGGGTGCAGTGGCACACGCCTGTAATCCCAGCACTTCGGGAGGATGAGGCGGGCAGTCACGAGGTCAAGAGATCGAGACCATCTTGGCCAACACAATGAAACCCCGTCAATGCTAAAAATACAAAAATTAGCTGGGCTTGGTGATACATGCCTGTAGTCCCAGCTACTCAGGAGGCTGAGGCAGGAGAATCGCTTAAACCTGGGAGGTGGAGGTTGCAGTGAGTCGAGATCACACCACCACACTCTAGCCTGGTGACAGCAAGACTCCGTCTCAAAAAAACAAAACCAAAAAGCCAGCGAGCCTTCAGGGCCTCTCTGACAATTCTCCCTGTCTCCCCCAGACGCTCCAGCCACATTCTCACACTCAAGTTAGTGGGGTTACGAGCCCAGAAGACACAAGGCAGACACCCTCCTTTGTGTTATGTTTGCTTGCCACCCCCCTGAAGATAGGGACCAGATCTTACACTTCTGGGCCTGGAAAAAACACCTTCCACAGAGCAGATGCTCATTTATTACGAGCATCTATTCACACATGAGTATACGTAAGTACACTTTCCTTCTCCTCACACAGTCGCCACTGCAGTAAGCCCTGCGCAATTTACCAGTGACCACCTGGCAAGCCAGAGGGACCCCATTTTGCTCACATCAGGTAAGACTCATCGATCCTAGGGAGCATCTAGTTTGGTGGTTTACAGTGTGTCCTCCGGAGGCTTCCCGTTAGGGGCTTGCGGGAAGGGTAGCAAACCAGGGCCTGCCTCTCAGGACCCTCCAGTTCCCTTCAGCTGCCCCATTCAAACATCCTGCATATTCCATTTTCATGTAAAATTTTGTTGACACAAACGGATGGCTACAATTTGCCATCTCTGTGTCAACAAAATCTTACATGACAATGGTTACACAAGTAGGGGGCTACAGTTTTTTTAACTAAACTATTAATGTACTCTCACCAGTTCACCTTACACAAGAGATGAGAGAGGACCAGAGAGGGAAGGCAACTTGCCCAAGGTCACACAGCTAGTAGCGGGCAGATCTCCCTTCAAACTGGCCGATGTACTTGTCTCTGCCAAATAAGGCCACATCCCCGGGAGGGGCCCTGCAGCACACAGAAAGGAAGAAGCTGTACACACTACTGGCTCCCCCCGTTGCAACCACGGGTTCCATCATCTCCCTCATGTCCCTCCATGGATCATTCATCCTCGGAGGTAGAGGGGTCTCAAGCTCAGTGGTCCTTAGGAACCAGGTAGCAAACAGAAATGAATGAAGCCGGCTGGGCCTAAGAATTAACTAGAAGGTGAGAGAATCTGTGACGAACCCAAGGAGGTGGTGCTTTGCAGCCCACAAAGTCCACAGCCAAGTGAGAACACTGACGCAGTGTCCTCAGCGGGCCCACTTTTTCAATCAAAGCCGGAGATCCAAAACTTCATAGGAAATATTCACCATTTCAAAATTGGCGGCCACCTCCAACCATTTTAGCGCCAGGTATCAGTACAAAATAAACACACCCATATCCAGGCCTCTGGGCTGGTGGTTTGTGAATTCTGCCCCTGAGGAATGTCTTTCTGGTTGAGAGATCAGTTAACAAGACAGAGATGCAAGGTCCGAGATCCTGAGGTTATGATGACCCTTGGGTCTGAAAGAAGCTTTCTGGCATAAGGTGTAACTTTTTTCTCTTTTTTTGAGGCAGAGTCTCACTCTGTCATCCAAGCTGGAGTGCAGTGGTGTGACCTTGGCTCACTGCAACCTCCGCCTCCTGGGTTCAGGCAATTCTCCTACCTCAGCCTCCCGAGTAGCTGGGATTACAGGCACGTGCCACCATGCCCAGCTAATGTTTTATATTTTTAGGAGAGATGGAGTTTCACCATGTTAGCCAGGAATGGTCTCGATCTCCTGGCCTTGTGATCCACCTGCCTCGGCCTCCCCAAGTGCTGGGATTATAGGTGTAAGCCACCGCACCCGGCCAATGTAACTTTTCTAAAACTGAGGTGATTTCAAACAATCTACCAAAATCCAGTTCTTGTATCCATAGTGCCCATGTAGCAGCTTGGGATATACAGTGTTCTGGGGAGAACAGACAGCGGAAACAAACCAGTCATGTTTTTCTAATAAAACTCTTAAAGTCCCCTCCTTAAGTAACTCCGGTTCTGATTTTAGAGTAATAATGACGACAATAAATTAAAGGGAGGAGTCCCAGCAGTTTCCAGCCCAAAGTTGTTCTCTGATAGAATATCCTAAAATTCAGACAGACGTAAGTAGGAGAAATGACCCTAGTTATCAGGGCCAGCCCATCTCCCACTTCCCTTTGCATCCTGTCCATAAAACAAGATGATTTACAGATACAGAGGGAGGGGCCTCTCGATTCCCCTCTGCAAAATTTATTCCTTTTTAATGGGCTGCCACGCCTCTTCTTTCCTTCTTATTTCTTCCTCCCCTTGTCTGCTCGCCCTCTCCTGCCTCTGCCTTCTCCTCCTCCAAGGGAGGAGTCAGCGTGTCCAGGTGGCAGGATGCTACTGGTAGAATGAAACGGTTTAAGAACAAAAGAGCCAAGTAAAGTTGGCAGAAGGAAGGGAAACTGCCTTCAGACTGAAGGGGTTGGATTGGCAGATGTGGGGTTTCCTAGGCCCCACCTGGCTTTTACTGGGGAAAGAAACTTATTAAAGTGAATTATCCCACCTCTGGTGAAGAATCAGAATGTGGTGCACAGTGGCCGACGGGGGATGGGAGGATGGTTTCCCAGAAGAAAGACACACATGATTTCTGCTCCTTGCACAAAGCTTTGGGACTAATGGGGACCGGGATCTATAATCAGACACCACTGCCATCACCCCACATGCTTACCCTTTCTTCCTACCACCTCATCCTTATCTTTTCCAATAAGTGATCACCCTGAGCCCTGGAGGCAAGGGGTTAGAAAGTGAGAAAAGGGCTTGAAAGTTACATGCCTGCTGATGAAGATTCCTGCCTTGGACTATGAGCAGGTCCCCTCTGGAAGACAGTAAAAAAAAAAATCCCTCAGAGCAAATAATAAAAAACACTTGTTTGACATATGAAAAAAATGCCCAACATCACTAATGATCAGGAAAATGCAAATCAAACCACAGAGTGATATCTTACTCCTACAGGAATGGCCATAAGCAAAAAATCAAATACTAATAGATGCTGGCATGGATGCAGTGAACAGGGAACACTTCTACACTGCTCGTGGGAATGTAAGCTGGTACAACCACGATGGAAAACAGTGTGGAGATTCCTTAAAGAACCAAAAGTAGATCTACCATTTGATCAGCAATCCCACTTCTGCATATCTATTCACAGGAAAAGAAGTCATTATACGAAAAAGATACGCACACATGCATGTTTGTAGCAGCACAATTGGCAATTGTAAAAGCGTGGAATGCCTATCAGTCAATGCATGGACAAAGAAACTTGCCACATATATACATATACACACACACATGCATACATATATACATATATATATGATGGAATACTACTTGGCCATAAAAAGGAATGAATTAATGACATTCACAGCAACTAGAGACCATTATTCAAGGTGAAGTAACTCAGGAATGGAAAACCAAACATCGTATGTTCTCACTCGTAAGTGGGAGCTAAGCTATGAGGATACAAAGGCACAAGAATGACACAGTGGACTTTGGGGACTCAGGGGTAAAGAGTGGGAAAGGGGTGAGGGATAAAAGCCTGCAAGCTGGGTGCAGTGTATACTGCTCAGGTAGGGGGTGCACCAAAATCTCACAGATCACCACTAAAGTGTTAGTCATGTAACCAAACACTTGTTCCCCAACAACCTGTGGAAATAAAAATTTTAAAACTAAAACACTTCTTTGTCATACTTCACAAAGCTCCTTCATTGCCACGAGCCCACGTCCCTTTCACAGCCTCTTCTAGGTCAGTATGACTTCACTTTATGAATGAAGGACTAGGACCCAGAGAGGCTCAACGGCTTGGGCCAGGTCACACAGCTCTCTAGTGACAGGTCTTCTTGCTCTAAGTCTAGAATTATCCCTACTTGGCGACACCTACCCACGTTGCTTGGGATCAGGAGACCAGGTGAGGAGAGGAGGGGGAAGAAAGTATAAAAGAGAAAAATGCAATATCCATGGTTAAAATAAAAGATGCAAAGGTCAAATGGAATTTTTGAAAGTCCTTCTCAAACACTGAGAAACAGCCAAGCATGTATTCTGCTAAGTCACATTTTTCTTTTCAAAAACAAGAGAGATTTTTTTCCCCTCAGAATCCCAAAATTATGTTCTCTCTTCCCTTCAGGCCCCAAATGCCTTTTCATCTTTACAACAACTCTACAAGGAGGAGAGGGCTGGGGCGGAAGACTGTCAGGCATGACGGACTCCAGATCGCCCAGAACTTCATCAGAGACCCCTCTGCACAAACTCCCCAGCGGCCAAGTAACCCAGATGGCTCCTCTGGGACTTTTCTCTGAGTGAGACAAGGCAAAGTCAAGACTGTGCAGTGGTCTTCAGGCTTCAGACCCCCAGATGCTCAGAAAGAAGGGTCTCTGTGGACAGAGTCTGTGTGTCACCCCATGTGGACTCAGGACACAGACCCCCACTGCCAGACAGATACCCAGGGCCATTTGACTGAGTTGGCTGGATGTGAAATGAGGATTTCTGAAGAGTATAGCCTGGTGTGAGCTGTAAGAATCTCACAGTACCCGTGAGAGCCTGTATGAAGATAGAACTGAGACCAGGTGGCCTGGCAAAAGGGCTCCACCCACCCTGAGTAAACTTCAAGGCCAACCCACACCTCAGACCTGGTAGACCAGCAGGCTGGTCTCTCTTTTTTTTTTTTTTTTTCTATTTCTCCACGGAAACTTCCATACAAATGTGCTGACTGACTCTGACTCTACTAAGAGCAATGGGAAGTTCCAAATTTTCACTTTTGCCTCTTGAAGTTGCCAGGCAACTAGCTTACAACATCAGGAAAGGCTGTTTCATTAGACTAGCCTTAGAGATACAAGCACTGGGTCCTAAACCGGACTTTAACCCCAGCTTTGCTCACGTAGAGGGGAAAGCTTTGGAGAGCACGAAATGAGACCCTTACTAGGGAAGCACACCCCCTCCCTTAAAAGACTCGAGACATTTAGCTTGGGAGCTCTCAGCTTCTGTTCCCTCCCTCCTGGGTTGCTCCACCCTCCCTCAGGTACTCAGCCCAGATCCAGGTCTCAGTCTCAGCTGGCTGCCCACCAGGACCTGGAAGGTGTTAGCTGATAATCAAGGCAGTCATTTAACCATCTATCTGTCTAAGTGGATACAACTTCTCCCAGGGACCTCTGCAGGCTAAGAGAAGGTTCTTTTTGAGAAAAAAAAAAAAAAAATCTTGCAAATTCAAAGGAAAGGTGCTCCGACGCAGGGTGTCCCCATCTTGGCACAACTGACACTTTTAGGGTGGATTCTTCTTTGTTGAGGGGGCCGGCCCTGTGCACTGTAGGATGGTGGGCAGCAACCCTGGCCTCTACCCACTAGATGCCCAGAGCACCCCTCTCCCTGCAAAGCTGGCACAACCAAAAACGTTTCCAGACATTGCCGAACGTTCTCTGCAGGCGAAATCGCTCCTGGTTGAGACCACGGATCTAATGGCAGAAGTCGGTGCAGAGCTGAGAGCAGGACCCATTTCTGAAGCCCCATCAGATACCACCCGGGCAGCTGCCTGGTCAGGTTTGCCTGCAAGACTCTGATCACAGAGCATTCTGGAAACCTCCAGGTGATGCAACAGAGGGAACAAAATGGCCCTTCTACCTCAGAAGCAAAAGCCAAGACAAAGTCAGGTTTCTAGCGTTCTCAATCCTTGGAGGGGCAGGGGAAAGAGACAGTGGAAGGGAAAGCTGAACTCAAACTTTTTTTTTTGAGACAGAGTCTCACTCTGTTGCCAGGCTAGAGTGCAGTGGCACAATCTCGGCTCACTGCAACCTCCACCTCCCAGGTTTAAGTGATTCTCCTGCCTCAGCCTCCCAAGTGGCTGGGATTACAGGCGTCCACCACATGCCTGGCTAATTTTTTGTATTCTTTGTAGAGACGGGTTTTGCTGTATTGGCCAGGCTGGTCTTGAACTCCTGACATCAGATGACCCATCCGCCTTGGCCTCCCAAAGTGCTGGGATTACAAGTGTGAGCCACCACGCCCGACCAGTCCTTGCCTTTGAAAGGAGTTGGCTTGTCTCACTACCGGTTTGTTTTCTAGTCCTTTATTCACCACGGTTAACTCCCCTTCCCCCAAGGTGTCCGTGGGAAAGAGAAATCTGGAAAGGCGTGGGCTGGTTTGAATTTACCTGGGCAGGTGTCTGTGCAGCCGCTGAAACCATCCTGAAGTTAGAGTCCAGCTGGGACCCTGATTAAAATGCAGAGAAAACCGAAGAGGAGAGGAGTGAGGTGGGGGGCGGGGGTGGGCTGATTAATTGAGAAAAACGCAACCATGCCGTGTTTGAATAAGATTGCCCAGTGGAATGCAGAGCCCTTTTTTGTGTGCTCATTCGTTTGAAACAAAAGCGAATAGAGGGAACTACAAAGGGGTCAGCGGGAGGGGAGAGCAGCAGCCAGTGGACTCCTGTGAACAGACCCTGTGTAGGGGGACAGAGGCACTACCTTGGCAGGCACTTGTCAGGGCAGTCACGGGTATTTGCGAATGAAATCTTTTCCACACAAGTCCTTAACTTCAGTTTTCATTCCTATTCTCCAATGAGGAGTTCATCTCTAAAATTTAATCACTTCAATTTAAACTCTCCAGACCAGCACCATCCAGGGCAAGCCTCTGGGCAATGAGCCTTGGAAACGTGACTAGTCTAAAACTGAGACATGCTGTTATGTGTAAAATATATGCCTGATTTTCAAGATAACGTTTACTTTCTCGATAATGCATATGATCTCCATAATAATTTTTTTATATCAATGGGCATGTTGGAATGATAAGATTGGGGATATACTGGGGTAGATATCAAATGTATTACTGAAATTGACTTCATCTGCTTCCTTTGTCCTCCTTTTTTTTTTTTGAGAGGAAGTCTTGCACTGTCCAGGCTGGAGTGCAGTGTGTGATCTTGGCTCGCTGCAACCTTCACCTCCCAGGTTCAAGTAATTCTCCTGCCTCAGCCTCCCAACTAGCTAGGATTACAGGCACCCACCACCACACCCAGCTAATTTTTTGTATTTTTAGTAGACACAGGGTTTCACTATGTTGGCCAGGCTGGTTTCGAACTCCTGACCTCATGATCTACCCACCTCGGCCTCCCAAAGGGCCAAAATTACAAGCATGAGCCACCGCACATGGCCTGTCTTCCTTTCAATGAGGCTACAAGAAAGTCTGAAATCACCTGCGTGGCTTGTATTTTATTTCTCTTGGATGGCACTGCTGTGGGTGGATGATTCTGGGCAGCTGTTCTCTCCCTTCCGCCCTCCCTCCTGCCCTGCATTGCAGACCCTCCTCAGATGGTCTGGATGCTTTCCATGAGTATATCCATCTTCATTCGCCAAAAACATTTTAGGTGCTTTCTGCACACAAGGTACTACGTTGACATCTGTAGGAGACCCCAGAATGAATTACACTCTTGGATAGGAGGCCAAGGCTCCGAACAAACTGACAAGGCCCCTTAAGAAGTGATGCTGAGACAGCCGGCCCCAGGGCTCCCACTGACAGGGAAACAGCAAAGTCTTCTCCCAGGCTTGGGCTGCCATATTGGACTGGTTCCAACTGAGCAGCCGGGGAAGATTAGTTTTCATTTCACCTTCCCCACAGAAGTGGCTTTTCTGGTTCTGCTTATCTTCCTGGTGACGCTAACTCTGCCACCTGTTGTCCTTCTACAGATCACAGCTGTCTTTTTTCCTTCTGAGACAAGGATGTATGGCTTTGAGCGAAGAGCCTGTGTTTGAAGAGATGGGGTGTCAGGTCCTGGCCCCTGACCCAGCACCTTCACTGGCCTTAAGCTTTGGTTTGTGGTGGGACCAAAAGAGAGCAATGTGAAGTGGTTAAGAAGGGCATTCTCCCGGCACTTTGGGAGGCCGAAGCAGGTGGATCACCTGAGGTCCAGAGCTCGAGACCAGCCAGACCAACATAGTGAAACCCTGTCTCTACTAAAAACACAAAATCAGCTGGGCGTGGTAGCACGTGCCTGTAATCCCAGCTACTCGGGAGGCTGAGGCAGGAGAATTGCTTGAACCCAGGAGGCAGAGGTTGCAGTGAGCTGAGATCGTGCCACTGCACTCCAGCCTGGGCAACAGAGCAAGACTCTGTCACACAAAAAAAAAAAAAAAAAAAAAAAAAAAAAGAAGAAGAAGAAGAAGGGCATTCATTGGCAGATGCAGTGGCTCACACCTGTAATTCCAACACTTTGGGAAGCTGAGGCAGGCAGATTGCTTGAGCTCAGGAGTCCGAGACCAGACTGGGACACATAGTGAAACCTCCTCTCCACCAAAAATACAAAAATTTGCCAGGTTTGGTGGCATGTGCCCATAGTCCCAGCTACTCGGGAGGCTGAGATGGGAGGATGGCTTGAGCCTGGGAGGCAGAGGTTGCAGTGAGTCGAGATGGCATCATGGTACTCTAGCCTGGGTGACAGAACAACGGTCTGCCTCAAAAAAAATAAAGACAAAGAAGGGCATTCATCATCCCAACCCACTGCATGGACTTTGAAGAATATTTTTCATCCAAAATGTCCAAGTTAAATGTATCAGTGGTCCCTATGATCTAGAAGAGGGGTTCTCAATGAAGCAATTTTGACCCTCCTGAAAGGGGCATTTGGAAGCATCTGGAGACATTTTTGGTTGTCACAATGTGGAGAGGGTATGCTACTGGTATCCAGTGAGTAGAGACCAGGGGAGCTGCTTCACGTCCTACAACACACAGGACAGCCCCCCACCAAAGAGAAGTACCCAGCTCAAAATGTCGAAACTCCGATGTAGAATACAGAGGAGAACAGTATCCTCACAACCCCCACCACCACCAAGCCAGAGCTTGCTCTAATCTCTGGCATCAGGAGCATGCATCCTTCTTCAACACTACCTTCCAACATACCTGGGAGTGGATCCAGGAAAACCTGAAGGATCAGGACAAGAAGAACAACTGGGAGAAGAAAAACAGCACAAACATGATTAAATCAATTAGTCCCGCTAATTACCAAGTGTCTAACTTAGCACCTGGAGCAACAGCTGGGGTTGCACAGAATTGAGCAAACATCATCCCCAACTCAGGCAGACTTTGGGCGTATTGACTTGCTCCTCCCTGCCTTCTTCTGGCAAAAGACTTTGAGTGAGAAAAGACTAAGCAATGAAGTCTTAGAGCACAATGATCGCCCTCTGGAGGCAGGTTCAAGGCCACAGCCACATCAGGCGCACCTGCCCACCCCACCGAGGACATTCCCAGAAGAGACAACTGCTCAGGGCAGCAACACCTCCTCTTGAGCTGAGGTCCTGGCTTCCCAAGCTGCTGATGTCTACAAATGACCTCCATGAGGAAGTCCCAGGATATCTCCCACCTCCATCAGTATTACTCACCCAATGCTTATGAAATATCCAAGGAAAACGAGATTGCCTCTTCTCCCCAGCCTCTGCTTGAACTCTTCTCCACCCTGTTCCTCTGAGTCTGTATTTTCTCAATTTCTCAATTATAAAAGACCCGTTATTTGTTCTATGCGGTGCTCTCACAAAGACACACAGCCCTACATCTTAATGCTATGATTTCCCTCCTAGGACATGACATGAAGGTTGCCACTGCAAGGTCTAACCAGAAGCCCGCTGAGCTGGTAGCCTCACCCAGCCACTCAGTGGCTCCATATCACCACAATGCAGTAACCAGACCCTGTTGCACCACGCGTCTCACAGCTCCTTCCTCCGTGTCACCACTGAAATGCAGCTGTCCACAACCACGTGGTTGCATGTAAGGTCTTCCAGGACTCTGTTCAGGGGCCACATTTAATGTTGATTTAATATCTGCTGTTGAAGTTATTCCCCCAGACTCCATATTTTTACCTGGTTAACTAGTGGCTACCAAAAGATATGTCCACATCCTAATCACAAGAAGCTTTGACTATCTCCTTATGGGAAAAATGGTCTTTGCAAATAAAATTATGGATGTCAAGATGAGATCATCCTGGATTACCCAGGTAGGCCCTGAATCCAATAACAGGTGTCCTTTATAAAAGACGGAGAGCAGAAGACAGACACACAGAGGGAAAGGCCATGGGAAGACTGATGTGATGTGACCACAAGCTTTGGAATGCCTGGGGCCTCCAGATGCTGTAAGAGGTAATGGAGGATTCTTTCTTGGAGCCTTTGGAGGGAGAGCAGCCCTGCTGACAACCTGATTTTGGAATTCTGACCTCCAGAACTCTGAGAGAATAAATTCATGTTGTTTTAAACCATGCAGTTGATGGCAATCTGTTCCAGCAGCCCTAGGAAACTAATACGCACATGTTCAATCCCAGTCCTAGTCAATCACAAGCATTGCCCAGTACATAGCTTGCTTCACATAAAAAACATGGAACTCGGTGCTTGAATCAACCATTCATTTGTTCATTCATTCACACTTTCATTTGACATCTACTCTGCCCAAATGTCACTTCCCGCTGGGCTCTCCGCAACAACCACACTGAAAAGGGCCTTACTCCACCTCCCCCACGTCCCTCTGCGCCTCCTTATCTTGATTTTTTTCTTATCTTTATTGTTCCTCAAGTTATATATTTCTATACTTGGTTGTTCTCTATCTCTTCCATTTGAATACATGTTCCTTAAGGGCAGGGGTGTGTTTGCTTATTTACCGCTAAAATTCCAGCAAGGAGAATGCCTAGCATATAGTTAGCCATTAAAAATATCTGCTTGGGGGCCAGGGTCAGCAGTTCATGCCACTGCACTCCAGCCTGGGTGATAGAGTGAGACTCAGTCTTGATAGATAGATAGATAGATAGATAGATAAATAAATAAATATCTTGTTGGATGAAGTCATAGTCCATATTTTCAAAAGCAAAGATAGTCTAGAACATGCTACTATATCCTAATTCTGGAGCATTTCTGCAAACAAAAAAACCTCCCTGCATCTTTCCTTTGGGTTACCAAGGATTTTCTCACATATCACACTGACCCCCTGAGTGAGAAATCTACCTTGATTTGTCTTTTGGGGGAAAAAAAATGGGAAGTTTCTCTGAAGGGAAATTTCTATGCTCATGATGCATAAATAAAGCACATCGCTTGAAATGTCCCTAAATTTTTAATAAGTGTTTTAACATCGTTGATTACATCTCCCATTGCTAGCACTTTCTTAAAGAAACACAAATGGGCCGGGCGCGTGGTTCATGCCTGTAATCTCAGCACTTTGGGAGGCAGAGGTGGGCAGATCATGAGGTCAAGAGATCAAGACCATCCTGGCCAATATGGTGAAACCCCGTCTCTACTAAAAATACAAAAAAATTAGCCAGGTGTGGTGGTACGTGCCTGTAGTTCCAGCTACTTGGGAGGCTGAGGCAGGAGAACTGCTTGAAACTGGAAAACGGAAGTTGCAGTGAGCTGGGATGGCACCACTGCTTGCCTGGTGAATACAGTAAGACTGTCTCAAGAGAAAAAAAAAAAAAAAGAAACACAAATGAAGAGGCACAGTAGGTGATCATTTGGGGAAGGGGATGGTTCCTCAACACGCCACGGTCACACTAACAGCGGAGCAAACTGATACTCCCCATGTTGGCCAAGTGCATGGCCAACACCAAGATCTGCAACATCAGTGCACCTGAGGGTATTCATAACGTTGACGTCACAAACCAGATACAGCAAGACCTCCTCTTTAGGGACTCCACATCAAAGAAACCTCTGTGTAAAGGAATGACATTCTTTGGTTGATGGGTAGCTCAGCCCAGATAAACTCAACAGGACCCCCAATAACTGGCCATAGAACACGCTCTGGTCTTTCCAGAAGGTACAAATGGGGCCCTCCCTCTTCACTCTTTCCCAAGCTTTAGATCTGCTAGTAACATCAGGGAACTTTTTGAGGTTGGGATAATAAGTAAACAGAAGTCTTTTAAGATTTTGATGCAGGGGACATTAATAGGAGACATAAATCGGAATAACGTGAGAATTTGAAATGGTAAAGAAACTTTGTCCTTCCAAAGAAAGCCAAAAATATTATTTGTACTTCAGTCTGCATTTGTCTGGAATGCTTAAAAAACTAATTAATATAGTGGCTTCTGCTTTTGTTTGTTTGTTTTTTGAGCTTTCAGTTAAACATTGCAGACTCACCATGTTGTTTTCTCGGCCTGGGGACAACATCTGAAAAAAAAAGCTCTCCCCTCCAGAGATAGAGAAAAGAACAAAGTGAGCCCCTCTCTGCTAGGGAAAGGGTGTTTCCTAAGCAGAACCAGTGCATTTTAACAACTTCTGCTTTAGGTTGAAATGGTACCGCACACACTGAAATCTACCACCTCCTATCAACAATTCCCGTGGAGAACTTGGCCAATAAAGGAAGTGACATCTCAGGTGTTGGTTTGACAGCCATCCCAATTATAAAAGCCACCTCGGTTATAAAAGACCTGTTATTTATTCTACGAGGTGCCTTTTGCCCCAGCTGTACACGGAAGGCAGCAATGGCATAACATGATGGTGCTGGAGGAGTGACAGCTGGAATGTTGCCGTGACAGTCAGAAAAGGTTAAGATGACCAACTAGCATCCCTCCCTGGGCAGGCAGATGAAAAAGAAAAAACTCAGTAAAAACAGAAGTTGGATCTGTGTTCCCAAAAGAGATAGTGTGCTTCCCTTGCTAATAGCAAGAGGAAGAGCAGTAACAGCAGTCATAAAAGGCTTCCATGAAAGGGGCACCTGCCCTGGACACTCTACAGGCATCCTGTTACCTCCCTACTCACCAGCGCCAGCCTCAGGAGGGGGCATCATGGTCCCTTTTCCTGAGATGAGGACTTTGAGGCTCAGACAAATAGAACAGCCATCTGCAATCAAATTAGTGTTTGGTACTGTTGGGTGTTGTATTCGTTTGTTCTAACATTGCTATAAAGAAATATCCAAGACTGGGTAATTTATAAAGAAAAGGGGTTTAGGCTGGGTGCAGTGGTTTACGCCTGTAATCTTAACACTTTGGGAGGCAGAGATGAGGGGACCACTTGAAGTCAGGAGATCAAGACCAGCCTGGCCAACGTGGTGACACCCCATCTCTACTAAAAATGCTTAGCCAGGCATGGTGCCACATGCCTGTAGCGCAGCTAACTCGGGAGGCTGAGGCAGGAGAATCGCCTGAACTCAGGAGGAGGAGGAGGAGGAGGAGGGGAAGAAGGAGAAGAAGAAGAAAAGAGGTTTAATTGGCTCACGGTTTCACAGGCTGTACGGGAAGCATGATGCTGGCATCTGCTCAGCTTCTGGAGAGGCCTCAGGAAACTTACAATCATGGCAGAAGGCAAAGGGGAAGCAGGCCTGTCTTTCTTACATGGACAGAGCAGAAGGAAGGAAGAGAGAGGAAGGGGGTGGGTGCTACACACTTTTAAACAACCAGATCTCATGGGAACTATCACGAGAACAGCACTAGGGCAATGGTGTTAAACCGTAAGAAACCACCCCCATGATCCAATCATCTCCCACCAGGCCCCCTCTCCAGAATTGGGGATTACATTTCAACATGAGATTTGAGTGGGGACACGGATCCAAACCCTATCAAGTGTCAACTTTGACATCCCAAGATTCTTCAAATATTTATCCTCACCAGTTATTCTGAAGCTGAAGGCATTCATCCTCAAACATTTTAATCTCACAACCTCTTCTGAGGATCCCACTCATTACCCAGCTTTCCCCCACACCTCGGCATTGCCAGATCCCATCCCCAATCATGCCTAACCGCTGGGAAAGAATTGATGCAACCAAATCCCATGCCTTCACCTCCCCCAAGGTTCTCCAAATCCCACACTTTGGCATGAAATGGTCAATGTTTCCAAGCACCTCAGGGTACTTCTCTTGCTATCACGATTGTACAACCAGAACATAGCCAGGACCACCATCCAGGAACCTACCTTGCTGACCCACGATTTAGCACCCCTATTTTCATTCCTGGTCAGTGTGTCCAAAAATGAAGCCAGGATCAGCAAACTTTTTCTGTGAAAAGCCAGAGAGTAAATATGTTTGGTCTGGTCAGCCATATGATCTCCATCAAAACTACTCAACTTTGCTGCTGTAACTCAAAAGTAGCCACAGAGAGTATGCAAATGAATGGAAGTGGCTGTGTTCTAATAAAAGTTTATTTACAAAAGGCGGCAGGCTGTATTTGGTTCGTGGGCTGTAGTTTGCCAACTCCTGTATTAGACTGTAAGCACTCTGAGGTGAGGAACTCTCATGTTTCAGTTCTCTGAATCTTAGACTTTGTCCAGAGTCCTGCTTAGATGAGGGACTTTGTGAATATCTGCTGCCCACAAGAAAGTTCCCTGGGGATCCGCATGGGAATGGAGAGTAGTGGGAAGGACAGAGGCTTTAGACTCACATACACCTGGATCCAAATCCCAGCTCTGCCACACAGCAGTCTTACATTATGGTTTCATTGTCCTGAACTTGAGTTGTAAAATAAGAAAAGCACTATTAACCCCATAGAATTGTGAGATTCAAATTAGATTAAACATTGTTAAACTTAAAAATAAAACATACAAAGTGTGCTGGGAAAGTAGGCTCCAGGTTAACCTATGGCTGGGGAAATTTTGGATAACCTTTTTGAAGCTTGTCCATCTATCTATTTGGAGTATCACCTGTCTCTATCAAGGACTATTGAAACATACATATTTCTCCTTATAAAAATTTGTTTCAACAAAATAATCATGGATATATGCATAGGTTTTATTATAAGGATGGCCATTGCAGCAACGGTTTTAATTTTTTCTGCTTTCAACAACCCAAATGTCCAACAACAGGGGATTAGCTAAATTAATTAATGTACACCATGCAACAGAATATCAGGCAATTGCAAATGCTGTAACAGCAGTTCTGTATGCATGGTCCCTGGACTCTGAGTTTCCTGCAACCTCTTCTGGCAGAAAGGGCAGTCTACAAGATAAATACTACTTTCCTAATAATATCAAGATGCTGAGATCAGGAGTTCAAGACCAGCCTGACCAACATAGCAAAACCCCATCTCTACTAAAAATACAAAATTAGCCGGGCATGGTGACACATTACAGGCATTATACATGCCTGTAATCCCAGCTATTCAAGAGGCTGAGGTAAGAGAAGCGCTTGAACCCAGGAGGCAGAGGGTGCACTAAGCAGAGATCATGGACTGCACTCTAGCCTGGGCAACAAGAGTGAAACTCCATAAAAAAAAAATCAGGAAAAGAAAGATGCTATTGTCTTTTTCACTGAGTACATCTGTACCAATGGTGCAAAAGAACTGGCAGGTATAATTACCAAAATTTTGGCATGAATGAAGGCAGTGGTGCCAAATTGCTACCACACACTCACAATAAATATATATTTATGCAAATTTTACCTAAGAATATCCTTGGTGATGCAATAAAAATGGTCAATTTTATAAATTTTGACCATTGAGTACGTATTTTATTTCAATGCTCTGTATGACAAAATGGGAAGTGTGCATAAAACATTCCTGGCACATAGTAGAATATAATGTTTGTCTCAAGAGAAAGCACTTAGGGGAGTGTTAAGCTGCCAGCAAAACTAGCTGCATTTTTCACTGAACACCATTTTTACTTGCAAGAACTGACAGACAAATTCTGGGTATTCACACTTGGGTATCTGGCAGATTTTTTCTCAAGAATGAATTAAGAAAGCCTGTCATTTCAAGGGAAATAATAACTGAAGGATGATACAATTTGAGCTTCAATAAAGAATTAGAATTTTTGAAAATTTGTCTTCATCACCAGGAACCTGACAGATTCCCAGTACTGACAGACCTTTCTAATATCAAGGGTGACGTTAACGAATGTGAATCTTTGACATTGTAAGATGAAATGTGTTTATATTTGGAAGACCTACATAACTTACTGAATCAACATTTCCAAATAACTAATAAATGATGTTTCCAAATCTGGCATGGGTAAAAGATCCATTCAAAGTGCAAGGTTAACCAATAAATATTAATGTAACAGAAAAAGAAAGTTCATTGAAGTGGTTTTTTAAGTTTACATTGCAACCACCTTTAAAAAGACTACCGCTTGTCAAATTTTTGTGAAATATCACAAACATGCATAATTATCTGAAAAGGCTATGAATATACTCCTCCTTCTTCCAAATACATGTCTGGTTGAGGCTGGATTTTCTTCATATACTTTACAACAACATATGTCCTTATATATTGAATGCAGACACAGATTTGAGAATCCAGCTATTTTCTCTTAAACCAGACAGTATACAATTTAGCAAGAGTATAAAAAATCCTACTCTTCTCACTAATTTTTATTTTGGAAAATAGAGCTATTTATCATAAAAATATGATAATGGATTTATGCAATGAGTTTATTGTTATTTTTAAATAAATATTTAAAAAAATTTTTCAATTTGAATTTCTAATACAGCAAAAATCAACAGTTTCAACCAATATAAAAAAAAAAGCTCTCTGGGGCTCTCACTAATTTACAAATGCAAATGAGTCCTGAGACCAAATGTTTCAGAATCACCATTGTAGAAGAATATTTAACAACTAGAGGAAATACCCATAGGCCATTGTTAAGTAGGGGAAAGACAGACTGTAAAAGACTATGGCAAATATAGGTGATTTTGTTTTATATTTTGGGGATGGGGTGTTCCTCTATTTCTAATTTTCTAGAATACACAATGCATAGGTGAATTGTAAAGAAATGCTTTAGAAATTGTTTTAGGTCTCACCCTATTTAGACTCTCTCACAAAGTCCATACACATAGTAGGTATTTATTAGCTCTTCCAGGTGGCCTAAAATAGTTTTCACTCACAGGCAATGACTAATAGGCTTGGCATTACTGTTGTCTTCTGTCATGCTGTAGAGAGTTTTGTTTGCTTAACAAAAAGCCTCATACTTTAAAATATGCATGCATATATATTTTTGAGCATAAAATATGTATATCTTAAAATATGTAATATATATATATCACTTAGACAAACATAGCATTTAATCAACCCTTATATTTAATATTTTCTGCCACGCAAAGAGCGATATTTAGAACACACCTTAGGCTTCAATGTTGAATAACCTTGATCCTAAAATAGAATCTATTTTTTTCTGGGAAGTGGAGGAGCTACTAAATTCTCAAACAACAACAACGTATGATAATTTAAATTGAAATATTTCTTTTTTAAGCCACAGGAGATGCTGGGAAAGTCATAAAACTCAACCCAGGTTGGTGAGGAGTCCTAATTTCCAAGAGAAGGTTGGGAACGGAAGCTTGGGTTTGTTTACTTTCTGTGAACAGGAAAAATAATCACTAATAGCAATGCTCCCATATCATTAGAAGATGCTAAGAAAAGAATGACTTAAAAAAAAAAAAACCTGCCTGGTCTTTGGTCACCTTGTTCGTGCTGGGTGGCCTGAGTAACCAACTCTGAGATTTCTGTTTCTGCAGCCGTAAAAATAAGCTAATGAGCATTTCCAGGGGGCCAGCTAGCGCCAGAATGCTAAAGACCAAGGTGGTTGGTTCTGAAGAATTTCTGGAATGGGCATCTTGGCTTTCAGAAGCTCCAGAGACCTCCAGCCTGGCACCCAGGAGGAGTCATTCTGAATCTCTGCTCTCTCCTGCATGGAGAACCTCCAGGAGGCCAGTTTTGAAAACCATCCTTGTTGACATGCAGAGCAGTCAGTCCTGTTTCCCCCCCTGCCCTGGGGCCCAGCATCACAGCCCCTGAGGCTATTTCCTGGTCAGACCCAAGGCACACACAAGACCCCTTCTGAGGTTTTCCATGCCACCTCTCCCGGCGGCTCTGGCAGGTCGACATTGCTCCCTTAGGCTGCATAATTAGCAGGCTTCAAGTCGCCACGTGGTTGTGGTTGCCCACCCTAAACATAGCCCCGTAGCCCCCCCTCACCGGCGCCACCTCCACCGTCAGTCCACATACGTCCCCACCCTTTCTCCCCCCAGTCCCACTTCACCAACTGTGGTTCCCCACACGGCAGCTCCGGGGCTGCCACCACCCCTCACACTGACACGTTTCCTAATCCACTGGCAAACAAACTGAGTCCACAGAACCCTGCTGTCACCACCTCGGAGCCAAACTTAGTCTCAACTCATTTAGAGACTTTGCAAGCTATGGTGGGGAAAAGGAAAACGCAGAGGGCTCAAACTAATTCGTGTCCATCATCTAGATCCTGTCCTCTCCATCCCACGCCATCCCCCTGCCCCTCCAACAATCACAAATCCTCACCAATGGAAGGCAAAGTCTCAAGAGGTCATTTCTTATATCCCCCCCTTTGAGTTGGGACATCCTCAAAATACACAAGGAAAATAGCTCTGTCTATGCCTACAGGGCTGATGCCACAGTCCCCTCCTTCATATAAGTGCATGGGCAGTTAACCTACAGGTGAATGCACAGTCAAGTTCATACCCACGCCTTTGACAAGCAACATTAAACATATAACAAAACACTATGCGTACCTGCCTCCGTGCTAACTGGGGACACTCCCCTAGACCACACTGACAGCCTCCTCTCCACCCACACCATCTCGATGTCCTCTTCAAGTCAGCCTGGAAAGGGCAGGAGAACACACAGGAGTTGATGAGTTTTCCATTTTTAAAGAATAGGGACAAGTGAAGCACCCTCTTTCCTTGTGTTCGAAAGCATTTGCAGCTTCAGCAGGCAAAGGGATTTTTTTTAATACAGTAAAAAAAAAGTTATATGACTTTAATTAAATGCACTTATTAAAAGGGTGAAATACTTGGAGAGGCTGTTTTTGTTCTGGAGGCACATTTTCCAGCGTGCTGTAGAGCGTCTGCATCCGCCCGCTCTAGGCAATTTTTAATGCACAAATAAATCCGCACCTGACATGCTGACAGATTATTATGCAGTGTGGCAGCCAACAAAAGTAAACACAGGGGCAAGTTTTAACCTCTTGCAGTCACAGAGCTTTCCCTGCTGGGCCAAGCTCAGGTGTACAGGACTGCTGGCAAAGCCTTTTCTTCCAGTTAGGCATCTTCCCGTCCAGGAGCTGGGCCTTGGAAACAGGAGGCTGCCCTCCCGTCGTCCTGTCTGGAGTGGGGCATAAGCCACAGGACGGGAGACGAAGGGAGGGGACAGTTAGGAACAGCAGCACCACGTCGAGTTCCCCAAGCACCCTGCCTTCCATCCTGTTTATACTGTGGCCATAAGTTCCACAGGCTTCTCCTCGCCTTCCATCCTTTCAGCCGGTGGAGCAGGCTGTGCCGATGCAATGCCCAGCCAGGTGTTTCTCCCAGCTCTGCCCAATGTGAAAGAGTCAGGACAGTTACTAGAGAGCTAGAGGGTAATTGGGCAATTTCCAAACTTTGGACTTTAAGTTATGGACATGTAAATTAGCATACGGTCAAGGTATTCTCTGAAACCGAAATACAGAACTGCTCATCTGCTCATCTCCTGTTGCTTGGGTTAGGTAGGGCTTGCAAAGTGACACTCCTGGAAATGTACATATTGCAATGGTCAGAGGCTTTGGTTTTACTTGCCTGGCCTCTGTGACGCAGCTCAGTGGGTTCCTTATCTTGCATTTCATGTTTTAGCTCCATGGCTACTAGATTTTTTAAAACCTAGGTTTCCTCATCTGTATAATATGCCTTTGGCTGGGAGAAGCAGAGTCTTGGAACGAAGGTGTGTTGTAGTCTGTAGGGGTTGACGTTTACTGATCCATTATTCTATTGCCCTGTTGTGAAAATCAGACAATTGTATGCTGCGTCTGTGAATAATGACAGCTACTGTTATTCTAATTTATTTGGCGTTTACTACGATCCATACCTGATGCTTTAACACATGCTCTCATTTTATCTTCAAATTCTCCAAGGTCCAGATCATTAATCCGTTTATTATCACCACTAATTTGAACACCCCCCATGTTGCACAGTGCTCACAGTTATCCAAGCATCATCCATGTTCATTCTCTCAACAGTCCTAACATACTCGGTTTACAGAAGAGGAAACGGATGCTTAGAGTGTGTTATTTTGCCCAAGGAATCCATTACATGAGCCAAAATAAAAGCACAAATACAAACACACACACACACACACACACACATCAACCTTTAACTCACTAGAACATAGATATTGCAAATATAGAGGAGAGTAATTAGGATCAGTGAAGAAACAGTCTTGTTTTTTTCTCTATAAATAGCATTGGGGACCCATATATTTATTTTTAAAACAACAGGAAAAAGTTTGGCACGATGAAATGTGATAAAATAAACACAGAAAATTCCTGCTGTGGGTAGAAGGCTGAGGGAAGTGAGCTTCAAGAACCCTGCCAACATGATCTCTTCAGTGAACTGACTGCTTTGACACTGGAACCCACCCTCTGCCCCTAGAAGTTGGGGGAGAAGCTTTGGTTCAAGCTTTACGTTAGCAGTATGTCCATTCACATTCTACCTCTTCATGACACTTGGATTGAATGTCCTTTTTCATACTGGCTGAGAATTTTGAGGCTGCAGGAAGGAAAGAAGTGAGTTTAGCCTACAGACTCTCTTTGCCGGCATACTTTCCCTCTGGTCTAGGAAAGACCAGCAAAATTCTGATCATCATACTGAATGCTTCTCCCACCAGCACCAAGGAGAACCAGTTAGCCATTACCAGGTAGATCATGTCTCTTGCAGACATTTGTCAACCTCCTGAGTTTGGGGAATGCCCCACCTCAAGAAACGTAGGCTGACACCTGCTACTAAGCCTGACAATGCCAGGTCCTTCCATTCCCACCTCCCTTGCATCTAAGGCAAGAACACCACGCTTAGGTTCCCCTAGCCAGTCACAACTACGCCCAACTTTGAGCTGGAATCAGCAGAAGACCCGAAAGATCCACTCTAGTGAGGGTGGGCGTAACAGCAGAAAGTATTTGAGTACTTTCTGATTTGAGGCTATTACAAAAAGTGCTACTATAAACATTCTAGCTCACAGAACACTGGTGACAGGAGCTGTGATGTACAGGAACGCTAGCAAAGCAGTGGTGTCTGTAAGACATGGCCTGCTTAGAGAGACACTTGTTCCAGTGAAGCCTCCTGCACCCAGTGTCAGTGGTGTAGGCTAACATGGGTGTGCCCAGCAGTAGGAATGATATCATCATCAGACCAGCTTTTCTGTGCTTCAGTCACAGAACCTCCAAACCTGGCTTCCTTACCCTCATGGAGATGCAGAGCTATGCAATCTGCTTTTTTTTTTTTTTTTTTTTTCTTTAAGAGATGGGTCTCACTATGTTGACCAGGCTGGTCTTGAACTCCTGGCCTCAAGCGATCCTCCCATCTCAATCTCCCAAAGTGCTGGGATTACAGGTATGAGCCACCATACCCAGACGCAAATCTGCTTTTAATAAAACTCCCTTAGCCTTAAATTAGCCAAAGGTGATTTCTGTTGCTTGCAAACAGGAACCCTGGTGGATAAAGGATTATGTACAAAAACCCTGGCACTGGTGCTTGGAAGTTATACAATACTATGTCTGCTAAGTTGGGTTTCTGTGTTGTTTTGCTTTTATTAATTTTAACTTTTTATTGTATATGTAATAACATGTATAATAGAAAAATGCACATTTCATGAGTGTACAGGTCACTGAATTTTCATGAAATAGACACAACCACATAACAGATACTCACATCAAGAAACATACCATTACCAATCCACTCAGAAGCCCATCTTCTGCTCACTCTGTCTTTGTCACCAAACAAGGACACTCTCCTAACCTCTAACACCACATATTACCTTTACCTATTTTTTGAACTTTATGTAAATATAGTAATGCAAGTGCATAGTCTTTATGTGGTCTAGCTGTGATCTTTGTTATCTATTTATCTGTCACTCAACATTATACTTGAGAGATTCCTCTATACTGTTGTGTGTAGTGTAGTTCATTCATTTTCATTGCTGTGTAATATTCTGTTAAAGCAATATACCACAGTTCATTTATCCATTCTACTGTTGGTGTCATTTGGGTATTCTCTAGTTTGGAGCTACTATAAAAAAGTGCTGCTATAAACATTCTAGTGCATATCTTTTGGTGAAATGTGAACACATTTTTGTTGGGTATACATCAGTGCTCATAAAGTATGCATATGTTCAACTTTGGCAGAGACTGCCATATATATTAGTATGATTTTTTTTTCTTTGTTTGAGACAGGGTCTCACTCTGCCACCCAGGCTGGAATGCAGTGGCACCATTATGACTCACTGTAGCCTTGACCTCCCAAGCTCAGGCTATCATCCTACCTCAGCCTGCCGAGTAGCTGGAACTCCAGGTGTACATCACCACATCTGGCTTTTTTTTTTTTTTTTTGGCAGAGAAAGGGTCTCACTATGTTGTCCCGGCTGGTCTCTAACTCCTGCACTCAAGTGATCCTCCCACCTTGGCCTCCCAAAGTGCTGGGATTATAGGCATGAGTCACTGCACTCAACAACAGTTTTTAACTGCACTCTCAAAACAATTTTTACCCCAAAGGCACAACAGTGGGAAAGAATGAGAAGTGTAGGGAGACAGATGTAGGCAAAACTTCACAGGGAGGCATTTCCCCTTTACTGCAGATGTATTACGATATATAAAGACCCCAGTGTTTGGCATTTTGCCACTTGGCTTGACCTGGGTTAAATAATTGCTGACAGGTCACTGTGAAAGTCAAGGGCACAGCTGGGACAAGGCATTTGAACTCTTGGCCTTCTGACCCAGCAGCAGAGACTCATACATTTTTGCCAGCACCACTGGCCCCAGGGAACCAGCAGCCAATGCTAGCACCTCACCCAGTATCACCACTTTCCCCAGCATCTGAGAGGGGATGGCTTACATTTGGAGCCCAGTCATGGGCCTGAATGCCTCCAGAATCAGCAGTCGCTTAAATCAGGCCAAGAAGGCCAGGTGTGGAGGGGATGAGGTGGGGAGTGGTGGAGATTTGAATAAATTGAGAGCGAATGTCCAGTCTTAAGGAGACATTTATTACTCAGGTTGTTGATTTTTGCCATATGGGAGAAAAGAGGCCATTATTGCCAGATTTTCTGGCTTTTCAAAGGAAGCTAGAAAACTGCTTTAAAAAAAAAGATATTGCAATTTGTGTTACTGGCAACAAATTTTAAGAAGTTAAACATGGACTACCATTAGCCAAGTGAAACACATCTATGGATCAGATCTTGCCCAGGAATCAATCACTGGTTGACCATCTCCAATCTAGAAGGACTCAGCATTTTAGGCTCAAAGGAGAGGTCTTCTATGACAGCACAGAGCACATATGAAAGAAAGCAACTGAACACCAACTCTGGAGAGCACAGACGCTTGGAGTCTATTCCAAAGCCCCTCTCTCTGACATGGAGAAACTCCCTCCATAAGTATGACCCGTTTTGTTACCTCAATGATGTCATCATTAAATAAAGAGCCCTTCAGATCATGAACACCTCACACTTGAAGGAAACTGAGCCTTTTGTTTCGTTTTGTTTTGTTTTTCCTTTGCGTCTGGCCATTATGTGTCCTATAATGACTGCAGGTCACCGCCTCTGCCCCAATCCTCATTTCACATGGCAGAATCCATTTGAGTTGATGACACCTGGAGCGGTTAAGCAAAACCTGAAAAACAATTTACCTACCAAGAAGTCGTCAATGGGAAGACACCCTCTTCTTCAGCAAATCAGATCTTGTTTCCAATCAGCCCAGTCTCCATGCTTGAGTTTTCAACATTTTACTCAGCTAAGCTGGCTGCAATCACATGAATGCCAATGGGCTACTTAGTTCTTCTTTTCTACTTCTTCCCTAACCAGTAATCACAAATACCATTCCTCTGCCTCTGCCCTCCTTCCCTCTACCTGACTGCCCTCACAATATCACACACATACACACCACACTCACACGTGCACATACACACATCCATTCATCAATTCCAAGATCGAATCAGTGGGAACAAACATATATGGAAATAGTTTGCATTTACTCTCACTTGCCCTCACCACCCACTGTCTAGTTCCTAGTTAAGCATCAGATATGTAGTGGGTGTTTGATAAATAGCTCTCCAATGTCTTACAGTTCCTCAGACACATTTGCAAAACCTCATGTGTGCTCCCAAAATCAAGCAGCTGTTCTGGAGTGACATGAGTGCTTACCAAGGATGTAGAGTCTCACCACGCCCTGCAGACAGGTTGAAACAGGTGTTCACCAGACAAGGAAACAGAGGCACAAAAAGATGCTGAAGCCATCTGAGCAAAGGGCAGTTAGGAGAGGCAAGAGGAAGATCCTGTTGCAGATTCCAAGCCTCTGAAACCCTGGTGTGCCTACCTTCACTGTGGCTACGTCTCATCCAGTGATCATGGCAACTATTCAAAAAATTACTAGCCTCAGTGTTCAATAACCATTAGCTACATACCAGACACTTTACATCATGAACAAATTAATTCTTGCAGCAGTTCTATAAGGTTCACTGAGGAAACTGAGGATAAAGAGCTTGCCCCCAAGGAACTTATCAAGTTAATCTTAAGGGGGGCTTGGAGAAATAAGGTGAGGGGACATTTTGGGTTGTCATAACATACAGGTGGCTGCTGAAATTTAGTAGGCAGAGGGCAGGGAAGCTGGGGAGCTGAATCACGCCGGTCTTTTCCCACCCAAATGCCATCAGCAGCCCAGTTAAGAAACACTGTTGCTTAAACAAGGACAGAGCTGGGATCTGCACCTGCGTATAAGCAAGTCTGCCTCAACAGCCCCTGTCTTTCTTTACCATTCCATTCCGAGGCTTCAAAGCCATTAATGTCACAGGCTACTTCCTGTTAGAACGACTAACTGCCCTTTCAGTAACACCTTATGGAAACTTCAGAATGTAGACAACAGATCCAGATCTAGAATGAAAATCTGTTCTCTCTGCAACAGAGCAAAATATACTTAAGATGTATTTCCATATATATAAAGCAAAGCACTGAACTTGGTGTTGTGAGAAAGAGCGTGTTTCTTTTTTAAGACTGGCATTGCTTCAAAGGCTGCAATTTCACAGAAGAGGAAAGGAAAAGAACAATGCAGGCTGTGAGTAGCACCAAATGCCTAGTAAAGATCATACACGTGGCCAGGCACAGTGGCTCACACCTGTAATCCCAACACTTTGGGAGGCAGAGGCGGGCGGAGCACCTGAGATCAGAAGTTCAAGACTATCCTGGCCAACATGGTGAAACCACGTCTCTACTAACATTACAAAAATTAGCTGGGCATGGTGGAGTGTGCCTGTAGGCCCAGGTACTAGGGAGGCTGAGGCAGAAGAATCACTTGAACCCAGGAGGCAGAAGTTGCAGTGAGCCAAGATAGCGCCAGGCTGGGCAACAGAGTGAGATTCTGTCTCAAAAAAAACAAAAAAAAATCATACATGTTCAAAGATTTCAGCAACATGACGCAAGCATTCAGAGCAGGCTTCATGTAGAAGGGAAGACTTCAACTGGTTTTCAGAAGATGGAACTGATTCCCATCAGCAGGAAAGGAGAGAAAGAGAGACAATAAAATCAGGTGTGCAGAGGTAAGAAATTAGCTTGCCAAGCTTGAGGGGCACTGAGGGGACCACCCTGGATAAAACAGAGTCTGTTTCAGAGTAGATGGGGGTAAACGTAAAAAGGCATTTGCACAGGATTGAGGAAGGATCTCATCTCTATCCAAGGAATTCCGATCTACCCTGTAGGAAGCAGGAATCCCTCATGGGTCGAGCGCAGGAGAAATGAAAGCAGTGTTTTCAGGAGCGAACACACTGCACAAGAGTGGGTGGGGGCGCGTGGTCAGTTAGAAGTTCTCTCAATAAATCCAGCATGAGTAAGAGCCTCCATGAGGTAGGAGCAACGGAAACAGCCACTGAACCCTGCCAATTCCTTCTCAATACCCTTTTTTGTGTTCGATTGGATAGGAACCGTTTTGGGGGCCCAAGAAAAGCAGAAGGGGTTGAACCTTAATTCATAATATAGAGGCTGATAACCAGAAGAATGACGGCCCAACTGCCAATTAAATATTAAGGACAGGGAGTTTAACCATAAAACCTTCAGGAAGAAACACCCAGGAAATAGTAACTGCTCATGGGAAATCAGTGCTGTGATCTGCAGACAACCTGGACATTCTCAGACACAAAATGAGACCTCTCCCAACAGCCAGGTTTCAGGAGATGCAACCGCGTGAACTTCATATGGTAATCTGCCATGTTGGTGGCTCCCAGTGAAACTCACCTCCCGAGATCCGTGCCGTCATTTAATCCCCTACCCTTGAATTTAGGCCGGCCTTTCAACGTGCTTCAGTCAACAGAATGTGGCAGAAAGCGAGGCTGCACCGGCTCTAGGCCTGAGCCTTCAGGTGTGTGTTAGTCTGTTCTCACACTGCTAATAAAGACATACCTAAGACTGGGCAATTTGTAAAGGAAATGTTTAATGGACTCACAGTTTCACATCACTGGAGAGGCCTCACAATGATGGTGGAAGATGAAGGAAGCGCCAAGGGGCGTCTTTTATGGCGGCAGGCAAGAGAGAGAGTGAAAACCAAGTGAAAGGGGTTTTCCCTTATAAAACCATCAGATCTCGTGAGACATTCATTACCACGAGAACAGTGTGGAGGAAACTGCTCCCATGATTCAATTATCTCCCACTGGGTCCTTCCCACAACATGTGGGAGTCATGGGAGCTACAATTCAAGATGAGATTTGGGTGGGGACACAGCCAAACCATATCAAGTCTGTCTAGCAGCTATCTAAGAAGTCAAGCTATCCTCTGGGATAACTTGAGAGACCACGTGGAGAAAGAGAAGCCCAAATGATATGAAAAAAGAGAGAAAGGCCTAGTGTCCTAGCGGCTCAGCAGAGTCCAGTGCCCAACCGATTCTCCAGCAGATGAAGCCTCCTGAGTAGCCACTGACCAGACTAGCAGAATAACCACCCAGCCAGGCCTAACCCAAATCCGAGAATCATGGACAAATACAACAGTTTCTGTTTTAAGCCACCATGTTTTGAGATGGTTTGTTACTCAGTAACAGATAACCGATACACTTCCAGGAGGCCATGGGTTGTGCTGGAGTGCCCTGGAGGTCTATACCAACAATCAGATCATGCAAAGCTCCTTGGTGACAGGAAGTGTGAACATAAAGAGAAGCCATACAGAGCCACCGCCATCTGCAACTGCTCCCTCAAGCTACTGGTGCCCAGGCTTGGAACATAGTTGGCACCAAAATAAACATTTGTAAAAAGGATGCAATGAATCTGATTTTAATGGACTCTAGAGAAGCGTGTCCAAAACTTACTTATTCCTGCAAACCTTCCCAGAAACTTATAACCTTCAATGTCAGGAAATGTTCTCATAAATCTGACCATAATCCCTGAGGCTCCTGAAGCTCATTTCCTCTTGTCCAGTATGAATGGATAACAGCTGGTCACTATTCCAGTATTCACCGACACTGCACCTTCCTCAGCCTAGTTGAGTTCTCCTCTCAACAAGAAAGAAGACTACTGCATTTGCCTCCTCGCAAACTTGATTCTTTTCAACCTTTTCTAGAGAGGCTCTATTTCCGTTTAACAAGAACCTCCTGGGGATCGTGTTAAAATGCAGATTCTGACTCGGTACATCTGGCATAGAGCCAGAGATTGTGCCTTCTAACAAGTTCCCAAATAATGCTGGGAAGGACTACACTTTGCACGGCTACCTCGTTTTACAGACGAGGAGACTGAAGTGCAGAGCAAGGAAGGCTCTACCACCAACGTCAGAGCCTTAGGCCTGATTGCACAGACTCCTCTGAGTTATTTGACTGAAAGCAGCATGGGAAATCATGGCAGGTCTTTCTTAGCTATAGTGGCTCTAGAGCTGCTGCTCCCTTGCCATCTAAAGTTAGGCTGGCTGCCTTGGAACCACCCAAGAAGCTTCTCAAAATGCAGATTCACAGGCTTTCCTGCTGGAGATTGACTCCATAGATCTGGCTTGGGGCCCTGGGAAATTGTGTTTTCAAAAGAGTGCCACGGTGATTCTGATGCACAGTGGGTTTGAGATGACTCATCCAGAATACAGGGGAGGCAGTGACCCTATGAGGGGAAGACACAAAAATATTAGCTCACCAGTATTTACTAAGGGGATTCTATGCTCCAGGCACTATTCTGATTTAAATTCCTACCATATGATTTAGACCTCACTACCACTCTATCTACTAAGTGCTATCATAAGTCCAAATTTATAGAGGAGAGACTGAGGCACAAAGCAGCTAAATAACTTGGCAAAAGTCACATCCCTACTAAGAGGCTGAGAAAGGGTCAGAAGCCAGTTCATTCAGCTCCAGAATCCGCCTGTTAACCACTATGTTCTCAACCTCTTATCTAAAGCGAAGATAAGCTCCCTGGAAAATCCCAAGGGTAAACTGATTGACAGAACAGTGTTTCTCAAAGCAGAAGCCACACACCAGTCCTGAAGAACACGAATGCACACTGCTCAGTGCGGGGAAAGGGTAGGGGATGATCTCAGCCAAATTTGAGAACAGAGAGCTAAAAACCTCATGTTCTCACTCATGTGGAAGCTAAAAAAGTAGATCTCATAGGAAGTAAAGAGTAGAGGCTAGTCATGGCGGCTCATGCCTGTAATCCCAGCATTTTGGGAGGCCGAGGTGGGTGGATCACGAGGTCAGGAGTTCAAGACCATCCTAAGCCAACATGGTAAAACCCCGTCTGTACTAAAAATACAAAAAAAGTAACTGGGCATGGTGGCGCATGCCTGTAGTCGAAGTTACTCGGGAGGCTGAGGCAGAAGAATGGCTTGAACCTGGGAGGTGGAGGTTGCAGTGAGCCTAGATCGCGCCACTGCACTCCAGCCTGGGTAACAGTGTGAGACTCTGTCTCCAAAAAAAAAGAGTAGAATTATTCAAGGCTGGGAAGGGTAGAGGGAAGAGAAGGATAGGGAGAGATTTGTTAAAGGCTACAAAATTACAGACCCATAGGAGAAATATGTTCCCGTGTTCTATAGTACTGCAGGATGACTATAGTTAACAATGATATATATTTCCAAATAGCTACAAGAAAGGATATTAAACGTTCCCCACACAGAGAAAGGATAAACATTTGAGATGACGGATATGCTAATTACCCTGATCTGATCAATATATACTGTATACATCAAAACAGCTCTAGGTACCCCATACATTTATGTACAATTAAGGGCCAGGTGCAGTGGCTCACGCCTGCAATCCTAGCACTTTGGGAAGCTGAGGCGGGTGGATCACTGAGGTCAGGAGATGGAGACCAGCCTGGCCAACATGGCAAAACCCCAACTGTACTAAAAATACAAGAAAAAAAAATTAGCTGGGTGTGGTGGTGCGTACCTATAATCCCAGCTACTTGGGAAGCTGAGGCAGGAGAATCACTTGAACCCTGGAGGTGGAGGTTGCAGTGAGCTGAGACCATGCCACTGCACTCTAGCCTGGGTGACAGTGTGAGACTCTGTCTCAAAAAAAAAAAGAAAAAGAAATAAATAATGTTAAAAGTGGGAAACACTGAGTTAAACCAATCTAGATGGATTTCTTTCTGTGGAGCTTCTCACAGACTTCACCAGCAAGCATAAGCAAATCAATTTCCAAAGTGGGTGTGGGGGCAGGGGATATTTTGTAACATTCTCCATACTTACTGGCCTGCAGAATCCCTTTGTCCAAAAGCATCTCAAGGCATGATGAAGATGCCAGGAAACTAACTGCCTGTAACGTGGGCCCAGCTTGGTGCTTCTCAAACTTTAACGTACACATACAATACCTGGGCCCCTTGTGAAAATGCAGATTCCGATGCCATAGGTCTGGCTGGGGCCAGAGAGCCTGCGTTTCTAGCAAGCTCTCCAGAGATGCTGGTGTTGACTCACCCTCAGCATGGCAGGGCCCCCAGCACAGCTCTGGCCAGCTCTGGCCCCGCCACCCCACCAGCCAAGCCTTCTCCCAGCTCAGCACCCCCAGGAGAACAGCTCTTATGCAAACTTCCAGGGGGGTCTGGCCTCTGCTTACCTCCTCAACCCTGGAACTATTTCACAGAGTGTGAGTTTCATCACAGGCCCCCAGGGAATCCAGATTCTTCTAGAGATCTCTCCCTGGGCCTCTACCCCAACCCTTCTCTCTCTGTCTTTCACGAGCCATACCCCTCCCTGCCCTTGCCTCGGAAAGCCCTCATTCTGAAGGTCAGCTCCACTTAGCGGTCAGCCTTGCTCCCCAGCTGCCCAAGGTGGCCGGGATCAGTGGCGACGAAGGGAGAGGAGGTGAAAGGAGGATAAGCAAAGAGCAAGGAGGCCCCGTGAGGTCTTGTGACCGACTGGGCCTCCTGGTGCCGCCGAGGTGGCAGTGCCAACGCGCAGTGCTGAAATACTTGGCCTGTCTCCGAAGCAAACACCCAATCCAAACAGGCCCTAGTGTGTCTCCGAACAGACTGTGTAAATAAGGGGGAGAGGAAAAAAAAAAAACCCAACTGGCCACAGATCCCGCTTTCAAACACGTTGAAACAAAATAATCCCTCTCTCACTCACTCGCTCATTCCCCACTGCTTGCTTTTTTTTTTTTTTTTTTTTTTTTTATTTCCACTGGTGCCGAAGCCTCAGTGGAGCCTGGCTGGCTGCTTGTTAGAGCCTGCAGCCTACCTGTCCTGCATAGGAATGAAGCCGGGAGGAGTTACATGATATGCCCTCATTGCAGGCCCGGGGACACAGCTACGGCAGAGTCCAGGAAACAGAGCGAAAGCTGTTCTCCGAGGGCGGCTGAGCAAGGAGCTACAGCGGGGAATGGATGGAGGGGACCAAGCTGCATGGAAGATGGTCCAATTAACCTGGCTTTGATCAGGGGAGCCCTGTCCCTAACCCCTAAGAATCACACCTGCACCCAAACAGCAGCAACCCCAGAAAACAGGATAAGAACCCCCCCGAAACGGAGCTAGATCTAGAAAGCCCAGTGTAAAGAGCCCAGCCTGAGTAGCCTGTCTCCAAGGGTGGCTCTGAACACCACGTGTGTGTACAGACAAGGGGGTGACTTGCATGTGGTTTGTTTCTGGTTTTGTACTAGGTTTGGAATTTTCTAAGTTAGGGTAGGGCCGGGGGGGATTGTGCGCATGAGTCATGTGCAGATTGGAACCCATCTCCCCCTCGGTCTGCAAGTTAAAACAATTGAGTTGTCCTTCTCAGCGTTTGCTAGTGTCTCTTACTCAATCTCGGATCAAAAGGGCGTTGGGGGAGGAGGCTGGGAGGGAAATCCAGACAGTTGTCCGCCTCTGACATCAGGTCCAGCTGTTAGCATTGGGCTGTGGGTCCCTGAAAGTTGGGAAAGTTGGGACTGGTTTGGCCAAGTGGGTGAGGATACATTGTTGGGTGATTCAGATCTGAGGAGCCCTCAGAGGTGACACAAACACGAACGGGACATTCTAGGAAGAAAGAACCGACTGCAGGGTGACCTTTCTGGTTCACATCCTCTTACCATTTCCCTCCTCGTTTCTATTCTTAGAAATAAGACTCTGATGCTCTTCTTTATACAGGCTAGTCCCCTGTAGGCATTTCATAGTGATTATTTACAATCCTCCTGACTTTCCTAAGAAGAGATCAGACTTAGTGGGGTTAGTCCTCATAGCCCGAGGCTGGACAGGAAGAGAACTCCACATCCTACGTCCAAGAATATCATCAAATCTTCATGAAGCACCAGTTGTTGTAACACAATTTTAAAAGACTGGTTAAAGCGCACGTCTGAGACTAACCAGATCCATGGGTCGAGCCAATGCCACACCCATTGTGGTCTTTATGCTTCCTTTCCAAATTAAAAAACAACAACAACAAAACCACCTCTAACACATTAATCTCCATTTAACATGGAGTGTCCATGGGGTATACAATCATGGACTTGGCACTGTATTCAGAGGAGAGCCTAGAAAAATCAAACAATATGATCTTAGCTGTTAAGGATTTATACCTTTGCTGGAAAAAAAAAAAAACAATTTACTCACCAAAGTTCAATGGCTTTTGTTTCTTCAGATTGTACAAGCCTGTAACCAAAAGCTCCCCCTCCTTGAGTGGTCATTACCTACCAGGCACCATGCTATGGGGTTTCTAGGCAGGGGCTCTCACTTCCACAACCACCTCGTATAGTGCAAACCACTACTATTCCATTGCACAGACGGGCACATGGAGGCCTAGGGGACAAGCAACAAGACCAGGTCCTACAGCTGCCAAGTGACAGTGTGCAGACCTTGATTCGGGGTGCACGTCATTCCCTCGTGTCTTCCTACCCAGCAGTCAAGTTTGTCTTCACCTTCTGTCTCTATCAGAGCTCCCAAAGTGCTCTGAGCCCCTTCCTTAGCACCGTATGGCCTTGAGACAACATTGCTTGAATAAATGAACAAATGACTTATAAGACAGAAAAAGGGCAACTCTACTTATCCCTTTGTTCAAGTATTTATTGAGTACCTACTGTATGTCTCTCACTCTGGTGGACATGGGACCCAGGTGGTCAATCAGAGGTCATGGCCTCGTGGACCAAGTCTGATGAGGCTGATCCCAGAGTCACAGAAACAAGCTGTGCCCATACAAATGCCTACAGAGCACTCACGTGCTGCCTTCAGAACCCAGGGACTGGGGACATGACCGCAAAGTAGGCTCTGCTGTGGAGGTGTTTATCCTCTGAGGGGAGAACAGATCCACGAGAGAGAGAAAAACATGGAATTAAAAATCTCTAATAGCCTAAGGGAAAGGGAGGTTTCTAAAGTCCTCAAGAGGTCAAACTAGCTGGGTGCGGCAGCTCACACCTGTAATCCCAGCACTTGGGGAGGCCAAACCTGGACAACATAGGGAAGCTCCATCTCTACAGAAAAAATAGAATATTTAGCCAGGCATGGTGGTGTACATCTGTGGTCCCAGCTACTCATGAGGATGAAGCAGGAAGATCCTTTGAGCCTGGGAAGTCAGAGTTGCAGTGAGCTATGATCATACCACTGCACTCCAGCCTGGGTGACAGAGCAAGACCCTGTCTCAAAAAAAAAAAAAGATCAAACTGAGCTAACCCGGCACAGTATATCCTATTTTAATTCCTCTGCTGCCATTTTATGTGACTCTGGGTCTCAGCAGTGACAGAGGTAACACACATAAAATAAAGTAAGGACACAATGAGATACCATACATACCCACCAGAATGACTGCAATTTTACAAAGTAGCAGCACCTCCTCCATGAGGACTGCAGTAACTGGAACTCTCAGACATTGCTGGTGGGAGTATAAACAGGTATAGCCACTTTGGAAAAGGTCTGGCAGTTTCTTATAAAATTAAACATACACCTACTCTATGACCCAGCAATTCCGCTCCGAGTTATTTACCCAAGAGACAATAAAATGTGCGTTCACTAGAAGTTTTGTCCAAGAAAGCTCATAGCAATTGTATTCAAAGCAGCCAGAACCTGGAAACAGGGCAGGCACCCAGCGAGAGGAGAAATGGACACACAGCTGTGGGAGAGTCACACAATGGGACACTGCTGTGCAGCCAGGAGCAGCAAATCTCTGATACAGGCAATAACACAGAGGAATCTCAAAGACAGTATGGTGAGTGAAAGAGGAGTTACGCAGAAGAGCACATCATGTGCAACTCCACTTACATGAAGTTCTCCTAGAACAGCAAAATTAGACAAAGCAGAGAAACAGCAGAAGAAAAGTTGCTATGGAGATGTCTCAGTCCATTCTCACATGGCTAATAAACACACACCTTAGACTGGGTAATTTATAAAGAAAAAGAGGTTTAATGGACTCATAGTTCCACGGCAGAAGGCAAAGGAGGCCTCACAGTCACAGCAGAAGGCAAAGGAGGAAAAAGGCACATCTTACATGGCAGCAGGCAAGAAAAGAGCTTGTGCAGGGGAACTCCCATTTATAAAACCATCAGATCTCATGCGACTTATTCACTACCATGAAAACAGTATGGGGGAAACTGTCTTCATCATTCAATTACCTCCCACAGGGTCCCTCCCACGACAAATGGGAATTATGGGAGCTACATTCAAGATGAGACTTGGGTAGGGACATGGCCAAGTCATATCATTCTGCCATCATGGGAGGGTCTAAGGGTGAGGGAGGACTGGCAAAAACCACATAGGCACTTTGTGGGGAGCTGGTATTATCCTGTACCTATGGTACACATCAGATTTGTTGCAGGACAGTGCATGCAAATTTTACTTTAAAAGAAAAAATGTCTGCAACCAAATATTAAACTCTAGTGAATGATCTGAATACTATAGTATTTGTAGAGAAGAATACTAATGCCTGCCACTTACTTGGAATGGATCCAAGAACATGGGATAGAAAGAGGCCTGAAGAACAGGTAAGTGATAAAGCAGGTCAACTGTGGAATACAAAAGTCAACTGTGGGCCAGGCACAGTGACTCACATCTATAATCCCAGCAATCTGGGAGGCCGAGGTGGGTGGATCACCTGAGGTCAGGAGTTTGAGACCAACCTGACCAACATGGTGAAACCCTGGCTCCAGTAAAAATACAAAAATTAGGCAGGCATGGTGGCACATGCCTACATTCCCAGCTACTCAGGAGGCTGAGGCAGGAGAATGGCTTGGACCTGGGAGGCGGAGATTACAGTGAGCCAAGACCGAACCATTGCACTCCAGCCTGTGGGATAAGAGCGAGACTCTGTCTCAAAAAAAAAAAAAAAAGTCAACTGTAGAATCTACATGATGAGTATATGGGTGATGGTGTCAAATTCTTTCCATTTTTCTGTGTATTTGTAGATGTCCATAATAAAATATTGGGAGCGGAAGGAGGAAAGAACATCCCAAGCAGCTTTGTGTGAAAAGAACACAGATGTGCTGAGTTTTCAGAGGGGTTTACACAAATCCTTGTTGTTACAAATCAAGGAGAGTCGGGAGAGAGGAAGGGAAGAGAAGGCGTTTGGGGTACTCAGAGCTGGATTTAGAGTCACCTGATATAGAGATGTGCTTGGGGTCTGGGCTAAGACCGAAGTTGGAACAGCCTGGGTCTGCATTCAGTTACCCAGAGCAAGATGCAATTTCCTGTTCCATGAGATTAAGCACCTCCTGGACTTGAAATACCTCTCGCTAAATAGCATTTTGATGAGTTAAGTGTAAATGAATCAGAAACCAATGGATTAAGTTTCTCAGCATACACATGGAATTGACACACACACAAGAATAAAAGAAACGGGGAAGGAGACACCATGGGGCGGGAGGGTCTCTGCTTCAAACTGTGCATAAAACCAAGGTTTTAAAAAATACTTGATTGACTTGTGGATCTCCATCCCAGACACCGAGGGCTTCTGGGCCCAGCTCTTTAATATTCAAATGACTTTGAAAAATATTTCTCCTCCTGGAAAGCAGAGGGGAAAGGAAATGCTTTGAAGCCTTGCTAGTTATTTCATTATTTTTTTCAAAGGTAAGGCAGTATATTTTTATTCAATATTAAATAAACATTTCTTTTAATGGTATGTTCAAAGCCTTTAGGCCTCTGCTGTTGGTTTGGAATTTTTTTGTTTTGTCTTATTTTGTGTTCAAAAGGGTGAATGAGGATGACGATTTTTCTTGCCAAGTGTTCTGAAATCGCAGAACATTAGACCCAGAAAGCCTAGGCAGCCACTCTGCTATCGTGGAGGAGGGAAGCTGAGACAGGCTCTAGTGATCTCTCTCAAGAGCTAAGCAGTGACCCAGCTCGGATCAGAATGCAGGTGGCCTGGATTCTAAGTCCACGTGCAGAATGCTGCACTCTGTGCAGGAAAGCAATGGACTTTAGCTCTGAGTTAATGTTTCCACGGCTACCCTTCCTACACAAGAGAGCTTACAGAAATGTATTTTATCTGTTACCATCAGGGACGATGACAGTGGCCAACTCCCCAGGGACACTCACGAGACTTCTCAAGTACTCAGTGATCCAGGAGAGAAAGGACATGTGAGGTCAAACACCTCTGTGTGAGGATGTGGGCTGAGAAAACAGCAACAAGAAAATAAACAAAAACCTATGAAGGATTTTCTCTAACTGGCCTAATTTAGACACAACCTACGCAAACACAACGCACCAAGATTATTTGGGCACAGGGCATGGAAGGGGTGGGAATAGCAAGGGCATAACAATGATTCTCAAATACACCATGTTTCAGTAACAGCCCATAACAACCCATAATTCAGTGCGTTTACAAATATGTAGAATTCACATTCTCCTCTATCACAAAAGTGGTAACCACTAGCATAAAAGTTGTCAGAAAAGATGTGTTCAGGGTGAGATACATTCTACACTAGAATCTGCTGGGGACAGAGTTCTCCAGGCTCTTCCCCTAAGTGACTGAAGCATTCATTGTTAGTAACACTGAATTGCTTCATTTAATTCTTGCAATGGGCTTATGAGATCAGGGTCATTAAACACATTTTACAGATTTTTTTTTTAAATGGGCCACAGACAAAGTAACTACCCAAAATCACAGCTGGCAAGTGACGGATTCAAACACAGGTCTCTCCAATTCCAAAGTCCCTGCTCTAATCATAACCTCTCTTCCATTCCTGACTGTACCCAGAAGGGCAGACTTCCACCCAGAGGCACCCGTGAAGTGTGATGCAGAGATGGGCTCTAGCATCTGAACAACAAAATTAAACTTATATGCTACTTTCTTTTCCCAGAACAAATGAGCTTTATTGGCTTTTGTTAACAAAATTCTCATTGAAAAACTACAAAATTAAGATTACCCATAATCCCAGCATTCAGAAGTAACCTGTTAATCTTTTGTTTAGAATCCTTCCAAAAGTCTTGAATGTGTTTATATGCCTTTCTGAAAAAATTTTATTTTATAATCATTTTGGATTTACAGAAAATTGACCAAGATAGTACAAAGAGTTCCATCACCCAGCTTCGCCTAATGTGAACATTTTACATAACCACAGCACATCTATCAAAACTAAGGAATTAACATTGGTACATTACTTTTAACTAAACTACAGATTTTATTCAGAGTACTCCTGTTTTTCCACCAATGTCTTTTTCCTCTTCCAGGATACCACACTGTAAGGCACTCATATGGTTTTCAAATTTATTGATTGTACTCAACAATACATCATGGACAGATTTCTTTATCCACAAATATAAGACTATAGCACCACTTTCAACAGCTCTCTAATATTCCACACTATGGATGGAGATCCCCTGCTCTTGAAGGGCATTTCCATGGCTTGCATTTTGCACTATCTCGTAAACACAGGATGGGTAAACTTATCAATGGTGTCCTCAGAATACATTTCTAGAAATTTCTAGAAATAAGTTTCTTTTCATTCATTTGGCTATTCTCCTCGAGAAAACCTGAACCCATTTGCCTTACCACCAATAAATTAGTAGCTCTAACTTAAATTCATTTTGGACAAGAAATGACTTCCCTGGTAAACTAACTTGTCCACTACCCTAGAAGGAAAAAAACATGGGACTGGAAAGAGTTAAAGGACTTTCAAGAAAGTCGTTTTCCCCAAAACCAGACTGATCACTTGGAAGAACCACCCAGAAGTTAAACTTCCATTCTCCTCAATTCAAGTTTGTCCCACTCTCCTCTCTGGGTCTGACAGCGAAAGAGGTCTTTGGGTTTTTGGCATTTCAATCATGGAATTACTTTTGGGGTACAGGGGAAACCCCCACCGAGTTTAATTTCCTTCTCATCTCTCTGTAGTGTCTATTGAAACTCCCTAAAGGAAACGCTTTGAGCAGGCTCCTGTAGTAATGCATGCAACAGGAAGGACAAAGGATTTGATAGTCAGCAAAGTTATATGCCTTTTTTTTTTTAATGGTAAAAGGAATAGGGGGAAGGAGAGAGATTATAAAACTGCTTGCATATCTAGAAATAGTTCAAACTGAGCTTGAACCAGGAACCTGCCCAGCATGCTAACTGTGGCCATGGTGCCTCATCCAAAGGAAGCCCATATTTTATTTTGAGACTCCTGTTCTTTGGTGCAAAACACTTTGTCCCCATGCTTAGAAACACTATAAAACTCTATATATTTAGGATAACTGGGGAAAAAAGGCGGCTTGGATGTTTTCAAGAAATTGAGCCCTACCCCATGCTGGGGAATTCTTCAGCGCCATTCTGGCTTGCAAAAAGAAAAAAGAAAAAAAAGAAAGAAAGAAAGAAAGAAAAAAACAAGCTACTGGTCAGAGGGAATGCTCTTCCATGCCAAGCTCAGCTTGAATTAATACACAACACAACCTCTTGAAGAGGGGTACTGCTTTAAACTAAGAGTCTCTTCTGAAAATGTAACTGATTTTAAAAAGCAACAGGAAGTTGAGAATATTCTGGAAGGAAAAAGGCTGCAACCTGAGACATTTTCTTCACCCCAGTGTTTGCAATCTTGTCGCTCTGGTCAAGGCCACACCTTGAAGTCAGGAGGGACGAAGGCTTTGAAACGAAAGATGCCAGTTTTACATCCCGAAGCAAAACAAAACCCAGGATCCATCCCGAGCTTGCTGTCTTCCTGGGGCCTCTGTGGTCTAGCTGAATGGCTGCTAGAACCCATTTCACTTTGAATTCTGCCCAGAAACCACAGGAGGATCAGTCCACGGAAGAGACAAATCTAATTGGTTACAGGGACTTAGCATCTGCCCAGAAGACATTCATGCCCTTTGTCCTACATGATTTCCCGGCCACCAGGGAGGAGAGGACTTCAGTCCAGGGACCACATAGAGAACCTGATTACTTTCAGTTACAAGATGAATTTGTTCTGGGGATCTAAAGCACAGCATGGTAACAATAGTTAATAATACAATATGGCCCGCTTGAAATTTGCTGAGAGTAGATTTTAGGTGTTCTCACCCCCAACCACACACACACGGTAATTATGTGAGGTGGTGAATGCACTAATTAATTTGATTGTAAAACCCATTTCACAATGTGTATCAAATCATCATGTTGCACGCCATGAATATATAAACACAATTTTTATTTCTCAGCTATACTTCAATAAAGCTGCAGAGGCAAAAAAAAAAAAAAGAGACACTTTCTCTTGTTAGCTGATGGAGTACTACATTAAGTACAGGAGGAGTAAGTTCCTGCAAAGAGAAACTAAAGCTTAGAAGCCAAAGCACTGTTATTTCCGTGTGTACCTTCCAGAGTGAAGTAAGCACATTTTTGCAAACAGGAGCCTTTTTAGGTCTATTTGGAGATCTCTGAAATTTAGGTGATTCAATCTACCAACCTTAAATTGAAACCTAAGCCATTTCAAGATCAGACCATAGGGTTCTGAGTGCGTAGGTGTACATAGGTGGGCTTTGTCATGAAGCAGAATTTGAGAAAAGGGACCACACTGATTTGGGGCTTTATTGGAGCCCCGTGCTGTAAGCAATATTCCAGCAGCATTGTGTGTGTTTGTTTCTTTTTAATTGTGAATAGTTATGTATACTCTGTAAGCACAAACTGTAAAAGAAAGAGGTGGTATGGATAGACCTCCCTACTGTAAATAAAATACACTGTTGAAATCAAGTAAAACGTGCAACAAATTAAGCCTGACAGGAATAACCATAGTGTAAATGAGCTACATAGAAATCCAGCATAAAAGACAAACTCTTTTGGTTTTTTTTTGTTTGTTTTTTTTTTTTTTTTTTAGTTTCACATTTTTTTTTAATTGCATTTTAGGTTTTGGGGTACATATGAAGAACACAGAAGACTGTTGCATAGGTACACACATGGCAGTGTGATTTGCTGCCTTCCTCCCCATCACCTATATCTGGCATTTCTCCCCATGCTCTCTCTCCCCAACTCCCCACCTCCTGCTGTCCCTCCCCTATTTCCCTCTGACAGACCCCAGTGTGAGATGCTCCCCTCCCTGTGTCCATGTGTTCACATTGTTCAACACCCATCTATGAGTGAGAATATGCAGTGTTTGATTTTCTGTTCTTGTGTCAGTTTGCTGAGAATGATGGTTTCCAGGTTCATCCATGTCCCCACAAAGGACATGAACTCATCGTTTTTGATGGCTGCATAATATTCCATGATGTATATGTGCCACATTTTCCCTGTCCAGTCTATCATCGATGGGCATTTGGGTTGGTTCCAGGTCTTTGCTATTGTGAACAGTGCTGCAATGAACATTCGTGTGCCAAAATAGACAAATGGGACCTAATCAAACTCCACAGCTTCTGCACAGCAAAAGAAACCATCATTAGAGTGAACTGGCAACCAACAGAATGGGCAAAATTTCTGCAGTCTACCCATCTGACAAAGGGCTGATATCCAGAATCTACAAAGAACTGAAACAGATTTACAAGAAAAAACAAACAAGCCCATTCAAAAGTGGGCCAAGGATATGAACAGACACTTTACAAAAGAAGACATACATGAAGCCAACAGACATATGAAAAAATGCTCATCATCATTGGTCATTAGAGAAATGCAAATCAAAACT
>PVKV010017742.1:0-46784 GCA_004027835.1 Alouatta palliata | reverse complement strand
AGTTTCTGCTTTCTGCACATGGCTAGCCAGTTTTCCCAACACCATTTATTAAACAGGGACTCCTTTCCCCATTGCTTGTTTTTGTCAGGTTTGTCAAAGATCAGATGGTTGTAGATGTGTTGTGTTGCCTCGGAGGCCTCTGTTCTGTTCCATTGGTCTATATCTCTGTTTTGGTACCAGTACCATGCTGTTTTGATTAACGATTTTAGGAGGATTTCCTTCTCAGATTATTGAAATATGTAATATGTCATTGTAATATGTACAATGCATTGATTCAGTGGGACTAAGAGCACAGATGTAAAGCATGAACATTTTAAATTCACATCTCAAATAATGCCTGAGTTTTCATAGTGATGTGCTGATAACAAACTGACAACAAATAACTTGAGAATCTTTGTAACAACCATAGTAAACTGCTACTTATTAGAAGTTTGCTCTCTTTTGATGTCCTGGTTTTAAAAGAGATAAAATTAAGCAATATCTGTAAATCCATAAATTTTATGTAAAGAGATATATAAGATAATATATTTTAGAGAGAAAGGCCCTGTGTTTGGCCATTAGGCATTTAGGAGTGAAACAGATATGAGTATATGGGCATGCTTTGCCCATACTGATCTGAGTCTCATTCTGTTTCTGTCTTCATCTGTCTTGTCTCTGTTCATATTTCTGTCTCTTTCTGTCTTTTCTTCTCCATAATTAACAGTATTTCTTCTCTTTAACATATCAACTAGTACGGACTTGCAACTTCTCAGAAAAAAAAAAAATTAAATTGATTTCCAAGAAAAACACAAGACAGTTGTTCTACTTTATATTTAATAATGCTTATCCTAGAAATATAAAGTAGGATGAAAGGAAAAGCCTAATGAATGAAAGTTAGAAGCTAGGAAGTAAAAAACAAAACCAAACAAACAAACAAACAAAAAACTGGAATCATGGAATATATGTTACTTTGTATCATTTTGTATCCTCAAATATATTTTTATTAATATGGGTATAAATAATCTTTATCCTTTGTTTATTTTTAACATATATTCTGTAAATGGTCTTCACTCTGCAAAAGAGATGTCTGTTCTTTTTTCTTTTGAAGCAATTCTGCAGATGAGTAAAGAAACTTTTTATCTTATGACATTTTTATTTTGAACATATTCCCTCTTCAGATTAATTAATTTATTTCACCGGAGGGAAAACTCCATAAATAGTAGAAGGTAGGGAGGAATAGCTGTGTAGCAAACTCAAAACAAAATTTTGTATACATGCGAGCTTTATTTAGAGTCCATTATTTTCTTGAAAACAAAGTAATTTTGAGATATTGGAAGTAAAATGATAAGGAAAGATTTTTTTCTCTTTCAAAACAGTCTAAAATATATTTCTTATAAAATGTACTAATGATGTTTGCAGTGAGAAATAGTGAATATTGTCAATTATAAATACTGATTTCTAACCTTTTCTCCCAATTAAGCAGGTATGCTCTGACTTAATTTAAATATATAGATATCCATATATTTTCATTGAATATGATTAATATTCAAAGTGAATAAATTATAGTGACAAAACTAAATTCTATTATTAGTGAGATTTAAATAATGAGCATCTTGCTATACACTTGACTTTACAGTGTTCTGATATTTGAGAACATAACATACAATTCAATTAACATGTACAAAGATTCACATGGTTCAAATTAACAAAGTCAATTCAAATGTTTTTTTTTCTGTATTGTAAGTTGTTTACTTGCAACAGAATATATTATCACAAGTAGGATGTGCCCTGAGATCAAAGCTCATTGCAATTTTGTGTAACATAAAGATGTAATTAATTATTTGTGCAACAAGTACTTGAGATTCTTTTATGAATAAAGAAAAATATTCATCAATAAAGGCACGATACTGCAGAAATTATATTGTGGTGGGGGGTAAAATACATAGGTCACAATGATTCAAGCCTAGGGTAGAGAGAAAAGGAAGAGTTACAGAAGTTATTTAGAACAAAGAAAACTAACAAAAATTTTGTAGAGGAGGTTGTTCTTCTTAAAGAAACAGTCTTTGAAGAAGTAGCATATAACATGCTATTCATGGAGAAAAGGCAATCTAGCAAGAGAAAAATATTCAGAAAATATACAAGAAAGTGTCATAGAAAATTGGAAGATATTTTATTTTTATAGGCCATATAAAGGAGAATGTTCTAGCAAAATATTTTGGAACAAAATTTTCAGGAGTGTAAGAGTGTTTAAAGCTAAGGCAAGTTGGGAGACTATATATTTACATTTAATATAGAGAAATTTTTATTTTATTGCGACAGGTTTCCTGGGATATTAGACCCAATCATTTTACTTGTACTACTTTATTCTACATAAATAATCTGAGATTTTAATGCTACTAAAGTATTTTTATCAAAATAATATTTTTAATAGTAAAATTGGAAAATAACTTATTTCCTGTATGTAAATGACAAAATGCCACCTATCCACATAGAATAATAAGTTATCTTCAAAGATGACATTTTTCAGGAGTATTAATCAGTATGGGGAAAAGCTCATTATATAAGAAAGCCAAAATGCAGGATATAGTTTTATATAGAAACATTTATATAGGTTGCATTTGTATATGCTACATTTATATCCGTGGATTTTTCTATGTATTATATGCAGATATTTCTTTATATATTTTATATCTGTATCAAGAAACTTCATGGCACTGTATTAAAATTTTTATAGTTAATGAGTTAATTATTTCATAACATTTTATAAAATGTTCCAGTAAATATGTATTACTTTTATAATCAAAAGACTACAAGATGACCAATTTTTAATTCAATATTTTTCCATCAATCACTTTTTAAAATTCAAAGCTGTATTTAGAAATAACCAATAACTAACACTAAAATAATAGATTTCATAGTTATTATTCAGGGATGTGTATAAAAATATAACTGGGAATGAACAATCTAAAAACTAAATTAAGAAAACAACTCAACTTGCAATAGCACTGAAAATTATAAAATAGAAAAAAATTTAACAAAAGTGTAAAATGTATACTCTGAAAATTATAAAATACTATTAAAAAAATTAAAGTTGATCTAAATAAATAAAAATATTTCATGTTCATATACTGAAAAATGTAACATTGTTAAGATGGCAATAATTTCTAAAATGACCTACAATTCAATGCAATTTTAATGAGAATCCCAGCTGAGTCATCTGTAGAAACTTACAAGATGATTTTAAATTCACATGAAATTGCAAAGGACCTAGGAGAGCCAAAACAAAACCGAAGAAGAATAAAGTAGAGTAACCCATATTCTTTCATTTCAAAACTCACTACAGGGCAATGGTAATCAAGACAATATATCACTGGTACATATACATCCATAGTTGTACATATGGATCAATGGTAGACTGATTTTCAGCAAGAAAGCCAAGAAAATCTAAGGCAGAAATAATAATATTTTCAATAAATAGTGCTCAGACAGTATTAAGAAAGTAAAAGCACAACCCACAAAATGACTGATAATGTTTGTAAATTACATATCTGACAAGGGACTTAACTCTGGAAAACATTTTGGCAATTCCTCAAATGATTAGACATAGAGTTAACCATATGATTAGACAATTACACTTCTATGTATATACTCAGGAAAATAAAAACATATTTCCACAGATGAACTTTTGCATAAATATTTATGGCAATATTTGAGATAGACAAAGGGTGGAAACAATCTCTTCAAAGGGCCCACCTTTTTATGTCATTACATTGGTGATAGTTTCAATATATAAATTTTAAGGGGCACAAACATTCAAACTATAGTAACCATTACAGTGCTACGTTAATCTCTATATGTCTATATATTTAATTTTACTAGTGAGATATATGCTTTCATATCTCTGTGTAGTGTATCTTAATGGGCTCCCTATGTATTTAAGGTCATTCTAGTAGTGTCAAACTCTCAGGTTTTGCTTGTCAGAAAAAGACTTTATATCTGCTTTCTTATAAAAGATAATTTTGCTGGGCATAATATTTCCACATGTCAAAGTATCTTTTTATCTTCCTTCGGTGTATTAAATATGCCATCCTACTCTCTCCTGGCTTGCATGGTTTCTGTTGAGAAATTCATGAATACTCTTGTGAGAATTTGCTTATATGTGATATTGTGCCCTTATCTTGCTTCTTTCAATTTTATTTGTTCTTGAATTTAGGTAATTTGATCATAATATGTCTCAGTGAAAATTTCTTGATATTCAGCTTATCTGGGATTTTCTGAGCATCACTAATACGGATTTTCATTCAGATTTGCTCCAGATTTGGGAAGTTTTATGTCATTTCTTTAAATTTTCTTTCTGTCCCTTTCTCGTCTCATTCTGTGACTCCATAGTTTGTATATTTGTTTGCTTAATGTTGTGTTTCATAGCAGGCTTTCTTTAGGCTTTTTATGCATTTTTAAATTTTTGTTCTTCTGAATAAAAAATTTCAAATGATTTCTCTTTATTTTTGATGATTCATCTGCTTGGTTCAGTCTATTATTAAGTCTATTAAATTTTTTATTTCCATCATTATATGTTTTAGTTCCAGAATTTGTTTAATGCTTTCTTAACGGTTTTTAAGTCTTTGCTGAATTATTTATTTTGTTCATGTATTGTTTTCCTGATGTTTAGGTGTCAATCTGTGTTCTATATCTGACTGACCTTTTTAAAAATGACTCTGCTGTATATGCTACACATGGACAATGTTTTTGCAAATAAAAACTCTATCTAAAACAAAATCATATTATATTATTTCTTTTTAATATCATTTCAAGTCTCCAAAAAGTCTTATTTTTTTCTTCCCTGTCACATACCCTTTACAACTCAATTCAGGCTTATTAAGTTGAGCTGTTTTACAAAATGAATTGTGATTCCCCAAAAGATGTTAAAGTTCTAACCCCCCAGTACTTGTCAGTGTGACCTAATTTGGAAATAGGGTGTTTTGCAGATGTCAAATTAAAATAAAGTCATTAGTGTGGATTCTAATCCAATGTATCCGTGTTTTTCTTAAAAGTCAGTATTTGAATGCAGAGAGAATGCAGTGTGAAGACTGGAGTTATTCTGTCACAAGCCAAAGAACTATGAGAAGCTAGGTGAGAGATGGAGAACAGATCCTTCTCTAGCACCTTCAAGGGAGCATAACCCTGAAAGTACCTGGATCTTAGAATTTCAGCCTCCAGAACTGACCTAATAAACTTCTGTTGCTTAAGTCATTCAGTTTCTGGTACAGTGTTGTTGCAGCCCCAGGAAATAAATAGAGGTACTGTACTGAGCAGCATCAGCCTATTTAGAGAAACAAGACATAAAATAGACACAAGAGGATTTTTTTGTCTCTATTACTTTACGAGGATGTTACTTTTATATTATTTATTTTTCATTAATGTTTTTATAATAAGTATTATCTTTATGATATATAATGATAATATGCGTAGACACACATATTGCCTGCAATGTAGGCAACCAGTAGCAGCCAATGTAGTGATGAGTGTTAAAGGTATCTTGGACATCCCTTAGCTTAACACTGGTTAAGTCATATTGTAGTGATCTATTGAATGCCTACCTTACCTTGCATATTATCAGGCTATTGCATATGATCTCTACTAGGATTATTCAATGTTGCGTTAGTGTCTTGTAACAAATTAGCACTAACTTGTTGGCTTACAAAATTAGAAATATATTCCCTCAGTTTTGGAAGCCAGATGTCTGAAATGAAGGTGTCACCAGGGCCATCCTTCTTTCAAAGGCTCTGGGGAAGAATTGTTTCTTGCTTTTCCTGACTTCTGATAACTCCAGACATTCTTTGGTTTGTAATAGCATAACTTCGATTACTGGCTCCTTCTAAATTTGACCTCCTCTTCTATGTCTTTTCCTTTTCGCTCTCTGTCTTCACTTCTTCTTGTAAGTCAATAATTATTGGATTTAGAATTCACCTGGATAATCCAGAATAATTTCACAGGTAAAATTTTTAGGACATTCTGTATCTCATTTTTGTCCTGAGATGAAGTGATATCTGTAATGTCTAATGGCAATATATACAATCCTATAGGACTGTGAGGATAGGAAGATAATCTGAGGTGAGATGGAGTGATCCTAATTAGACCAGGGTTAAATATAGTTGGATATCTTAACCAAAACATTCCTTATACATCATTTTAATCTATGACATACTACATTTTTTGCTATGAGAAACATTTTCAAGTTACTATATAAACCTAGCCTTTCACTCCTCCACCCCATAACCCCCAATCTGTCATTGGAATTTGTGTCTGGCTTGCTTTGCTGTCGGGAGAGAAAGTCAGGCAGCAATGTGTGGCCCTATTGGGACTGTCAAAAAGAGACAGAGCGATGAAAGTGTCAGAAACTTTTTTTTTCTTCTTTAGAATGATGTAATGGAGGACTTTTTGCCAACAAGATGTATGATACAATCATAAGGAAAAATACTGCACAGAGTAGACTCAAAATTTGTTTAGTAAGAAGTAATACAGTGTTACACTTTAAAATTGTTGAAAAATATCTTTTTTAAGATATCAAACATAAGTAGGTAAATAGTTTTGGAGGCCAATAATTCTTGAGTCTTATAGCAATAACCAAAAATGTAAATGTAGTTATCCTAGTATATCAGTAAACGTCGTACTTTAAAAAATGTAATATCTTCATCTGTGACTTGATTTGTCTCCTCTAAAATTTTCTCTTTAATCCTCTATTTTGCTCTTGCAAGCACATATTTTTGATCATGCATGCTGGTTCCTTTTATTACATAAGTTGAATTAAACTACCATAATAAAGGAAGCTTTCAAAATTATTTAGTATGGTAGTCATGTTGATTTTGAAAATGAAGACATTTAGATTACTCTGCTATTAAAGATAAGAGACTAAAACATTGTGTATCATTTTTCAATAGAAATGTTTAATGTGGCATTCTGAAAAATAAAGTGAAAAACTAGGCAGGCCGTGAATAATTACTAAATAGAAAGAGTCATAGAATGAGCTGTTGATTAATGTTGTTTCCACAGGTATGTCATTTAGATGATTATATGCAGTTGTCACGGCTAAAGTAAAAATATGCCCAAAGCAACCGTTTTCTGGAAGTGATGTTTCAGTGTCAACTAAAGCTCGCTGTCTGATGTTGTGACATCACTTCAGGCAATCTTTCATGAAGGACTGTAATAACATGGCAGCTTTGTTCAATCATGAATCCCCTTAGGAAAATCAGGTGTCAGGATGATATGCATACAACCAAGAAGTCAGATTATTATCATGTCCTTACTTACCAGTACTACAAAATGTTAGGCTAAATATTCAGGGCAAAACTGTAAAATGAATAAGGGACATCTTAGGAAAATGTAGTTTGATAGCCACTTTTCTTAGAGACTAATTCCAAATCATTTTATGTTTAACTCTATTACATTGTGAGCCCCAGACAATGTGGAAAAGACTCTAATTCTACCAAGTAGTCATTAAATAACCTAAATAAAAAGAAAGGGATCATCATCTCTGCCAATATGCTCTAGGGAAAAATGTCATGTGTGCCCCACTGGATATATGAATGTAAATCTGTCAAGTGCACCTAAAAGGATTCACTCCAATAAAAATAAAAAGAAGAAAACAAAAACCACACTCAAAAGTAGAATATAAATACCATGTACTAACCAAAATCCCAAGGAAAGAAAACAAACAAACAGAAAAAACCTGAAGCTTGTTTTTTCCTTTAAGAACTCAGCAAGACATTTAAATTTGCTTAGACAAGCCACTTGAGAATTAATTCTTTCTGTCATTTCATTTTTCTCATTTATTCTGCCTGCCCTTGGGCTTTTTTCCCTTGTGTGTTCTACAAAAAGCAAAAAAGAAATGTAAGATTTGTTTTCCCATATATAAAGAAACATCTACATGTACACATTTATTCATTTCTAAGTGCTATTATCTAATCTTCTGCCATCCCTCAATTATGCCCATAATGCATACTTGATGTTTGATCACTTTGCATTTTTTAAGTGTTATTTTTCCTCTGGCATCTCTATCCCCAATTTCTAGTGATGACTACTTTTGGCTCATGATATTTACAAGATGCAGCAGTGTTGTTCACCATTATGCAGGCTATTGCTATAATATCCCTTTCCACACTTCACTACAAGCGGCCAAAGAGAGTGTCCAGCTCTCAAGTTCTAGCTTGTGATGTCTGTAATTGTTATTCAAAAAATCGATCTGTAAGATCACTACCAATCCTGATGATGCCTGTAATTCTCTACATGTCTTTGAGGATGTCAAACTAAACCACATCTTCCTTTCTGAGGATGTCAAACTAAAGTACATCTTCTTTTGCCATCCAGTCTGCTTCTCCTTTGTGTTATAGTATTATTTGTCTTAGAACTTGTTTCCTTTTATAAATCATCTTCCTGATAATAGGTAGTATTTACTTTGCCAATGTTGGTAATCAGAGTTAGTTGCTTTTGAAAACATTTCAAAACAGCAAATTTTTTGTATGTATTTAAATATCTCATCCTGCTTAAAGTTATTTTAGAATGCTACTCAATGAAAGAGCCTTGCGAATGCAATGGTGGAAAGCTAAGACACATAGTGGTATTTTGTATTACAGTATATAGTGATTTAGTCCCTGCAGGTAAAAATCTGCCCAAATTTCTCTTGAATAAAGGCACCTAAAGAAGTTGAAATTGCTCGAGGAGCACTTTCTGCATGCTGGCAAGGAATTTGGAAGTTTTGAAAAGCTAAGAAAACCTAAAATCCTTTCTAAAAAATGTGTATCTTCTTTCTCAGACAAACTATTCTCTAAGATCTAAAAAGTGATTTTTATTCTATAGTTCTGTTTTTACTTCCTTTGAAGGTAAAAATATAAAAAAGTGATTTTTAGTCTAGATTTACTTCCTTTGAAGGTAAAAATCTAAACAATGATTTTTATTCTATAGTTCTGTTTTTACTTCCCTTGAAGGTAAAAGTTGGAGTATTGTATGTGATAGGACAAGAATACTGCCATCTTAATGAGACTCCACCACCTTAAAGTATCAAGTTTCCATTTCTCAGAACTGTCTGCTGCCACTTGACCAAAATGCAAAATTCAGCCCCACCTCTATCTTCAACAGAGCGTAACAAACCTAACCAAGAGCTTATCAAAGTCCCCAGGAGTCCCAACCAGCAAGCACTCCCCTAACCCTTCTCCAATAGGAACTTGTCTCAGAACACACTTCCCCACTAGGCCCTTTTTAAAAGCCTCAGGCAGTAAGAGAAGTTTGCTCCTGACCCTGCCAGCCAGAAGCCCTTCTCAGGTTTACTCTCAATAAAACTGTCTCAATGATTAAGCCGCTCTCTCATTTCGTCTTCTTTCCCGTCTCTCCCTCTGCTCTAACAGTATGTATCTATATTAATGAACTCTGAGAAATCTGTAAAACTGTTGCACTATATAGAGAATAGCTAATTGTTCATTTTCATTAGGTAATTGTTCACATGCATTCTTTAACAGCAGTTTTTACCACCGTAACAGAACTTAATGTTCACTTTATTAATTTTTAATCTATCAAATGGCCTATAGGTGAATGGAAAGAAAAAATAAATGATGAATTTTTGTACTGTAACCAGGATGCCTCAGTGTATATGTATTCTCTGTCTATTCTGGTGTATATATATTCTCTCTCTATTCTGTCAGTGTTTTTTCTCTCTCTCTGTTGATCCTTGACATTGCATAGTATCCCTGAAATGTCCATGTCCTCATCCCTGTAACTTGTGAGTATGTTACTTTATATGGCCAAAACCTTTGTAGATGTAACAAATTTAAAGATCTTGATTATCCTGGTTTTTGTGGATTATCTGGACCCACAGCAATCAATTTTCTCCTATAGCCCTCAGGGGAAGCACATCCTTGAAGACTCATTTTAGACTTCCGACCTGAAGAAATGTACAGTAATAAATTTGTATCATTTTAATCCACTGAGTTTGTCATAATTCGTTATAGAAGCAATAGAAGACTACATATATCTATGTGTGTGTATATAAGTATGTGTATATATATATAAGTATATATATAAAATAAATTGTATATGTACACACATAGATACTTGTGAAATGAGAGAGATCCCTGGCCCTACATCACAGGACATGCAACAGGGATATGGCTCTCTGTTTGGTCAATGTGAGCTCAAGCCTTTTACACGATGGGGAACATGCAGACAGGCAGGTGCAGGAGATAGGGCAAGTACTTTGGGCTCTGGTCCCATGGTAGTGTCTAGGAGTGGGTGTCTGCAACTCCCAAAGTCCAAGTAGATATTACAGTGTGCTCTTTTAGCTTTGCCATCTGTAGATGCTTTAAGTGTTAACCAGCTCTATGCCCTCTTGGAACCCAAGTTTTTGTCCAGAGTCTAGGAAGAATGAGGTCACACACAGACTTGAAGAATAAATGCAGGGTTTTTATTAAGCGGTGAAGGTGGCTTAATAAAGTGGTCAGTGGGATGGATGAGGACCTAGAAAAGGTATGGAGTAGGAAGATGATCTTCCCCTGGAGTTTGGCCATACAATGGCCCATTTCCTCTTTGATCATCCCCAGTCAGACTCTTCTTAGCATTCAGATGCTCCTTCTCTTCTCTGCCACACTGTTCTGCCATTTGTCTGCTTATCTCTTTCTGGAGCTTGGGGTTTATATGGGTACAGGACAGAGGGCATGGTGGGCCAAAAGGCAATGTTTGGGGGAAGAAAACAGGAATGCCCATTCTCAGTTAGGGCCATGGGTTTCTAAGCTTGAGGATGGCACCTTTGCTGGGGAATCACACTCTTCTATGCAGTATTTTCTTGTCTCCTGTCTGTATCATATGTAGTATTATTTGAAGTAAGAATTGGAGTATTGTATATATGCATACATGTATAATCATATGTCTATGTGTCTGTGTATATGTACACACACATATAATATGTATAAATATGTATATATGTATATATTGTGTTTATACATATACACCTACACTATATATGTATTATGTATGTATATATTTTCCATATACATGCATATATACACATATCTATGTATGTATATTTACATATGTATATATAGAGTTGTGTATATATAAAGTGTGTATATGTGTATATATTCACATGCAATACATCTATGTATGTGAATATAGACATTGTGTGTATGTACACAATATCTATGTATATATGTATCAATATGTGTATATATGTATTATGTCTATATATGTATATATACACACATATATACATATATCTATGTATCATTATACTCCAATATATCTATTGGTGGCCAATCATGAATTATTGATATCATATATATATACACACACTATATATATATAGTTTATAAATATTTGTATACACTACATATATACACACTATATATACAAGTGTATATATATGTATACATATATACACACACAGATATATATATTTGTGTATATATAGTATACTTGTGTATGTGTGTGTGTGTCTTCATGGAATATGAGTGCAAAGACAAATCAAGCAGTTTTTGCAAGGATTTGCATCCTGCCTTCTTGTCATTAGATTATGTGAGTGGCCCAGGAACTCTCAAACATTATATTTGGTTTAAGGGAGCAAAGAATGGTATGGTACAACATATTGCACCAAACAAAACTATCTGAAGGGAGATATTACTAAAATAATAATTATTCCCAAAAATATTTTATTCTAAATATAAAGTCTAACACACAGTGATAATCAAAAACATAAGGAAACATTACCCTTGAATAAGTGTCAACATAAAACCAAGAGAAAAGAAAAATGAACTCCTCTTGATTTTGAAAATCATTTTGATGTGTCATTATAAACTATATTCACAAAAACTATTTATAGAAACATAATTTCAATGTTTTATTTCCCATAATTTTTTCTTTTTTCTTAAACAATAAATTTTCTATTCTTTAACTCTCTCATAAGATTCAATTTTCAATCCATTTTTTTCAGTATATATTTTGTATTTAAAATTTTTTTTAAATATAATAATTTCTGAATTCAAACATGAGCAGAAATGACTTTCAGGTATTGTCAAACATGAGTGACCCACTTGGCTCAGTTAGAATTTTGCACACAAGCAATCTCCTCTAGACTCTCAGTATTGTTCTGTTACTTTCCATTGTTTGGATTTGAGAAGGAACATGTGATATTGTGCATTATTCTTTGTTATATACTCAGTTTTTCTGCCTGGATTTATCTAAGATTTTTGTATCTTTCCTTAACTTTAAAATCCCTCATTAATATACAATTACATATTTTTAGGTGGAAGCCAAATTGTGTTTATCTATGGAATGCTTTTCCTTGTATATTACAGGGCCTCTCCATCACAACATTCAGCCTTAGCCTCAATATTGCATTCTTAAAGATATCATTCTTGACCATTTTAGTTAAAAGTGTAAAACAACCTTCTCCCCTTTCAGAACATTTTTTTAACTTTATTTTTCTAGTTAGCATTTATTACCTTCTAATATATAGTATACCAATCTATCATGTTTACTTCCACTAGAATTTAAGCCCCACAAGTGTAGGGAATTTAATCTATTTGTTAACTGACATATTTTCAGCATCTAAGATACTTGTTGAATGAATGAATACATGAATGGATGAGTGTATAAATGTTTATATATACAAGTGCATGTATAAATATATAAATAGTGTGTGTAATTATATTTTAATTATATTTTTCTTGGATTGCATGCACACTGTTGACCTGAAGACATAGTCTTTATGTTGGTCATAGCATGCTTCTCCTATGATTTTATCTTTTAAAAATATATTCAGAGACTTCTCAATGGCCTTTTCATCTGAAGTATTATATACATGTACATTTTAGATAGAGTTAGTAAATAGTCTCTGTCCATCTATAAATAGTTCAATATGCAGATCTGGAATACATGCAGAGTTTTGGATCCATATTCTAATACTTCATTTCAGTCAAAGAGACTAAAAAAATTTATATTTACTAAGTTATGCGTTGTTAATTCAGATATCGTTAACCTGTAGATGATCAGGGAATAAGTCAGAGCTGAAATACGTCAGCGCCTCATGTTTTACGTCTCTGTTTAATAGTGAAGCAGAATACTTCCCTGACTGCTTCGTGGGACTTGCGACAGGGGTGCCTTATTTATTCAGCCCTCTGCTCTCAACTCCACATAGAAGTGAGAGCAAAAGTGAATGAGGTGGGAACCGGAGTGCATGAGGGCTTGAACCAGCCAGCCATTTTGGTGCTGGCAGGGTCAAACTCCACTCACTTGGACCAGCTACATTCCACCACTCCAGAGAGGGAGCATGCAGGTGAGCAGGTGCAGGAGCTGGCGCTAGTGCTTTTGGGCACAGGCAAGAGTGAACCCCATACAGTCCCTGCAGAGGTGTCTAGGTGGGGTGCCTGTGACTTCTGAAGCCCCAAAGGGCATTTTACAGTGGTGTTTTAGCTCTGCTGTCTACAGAAAGCTTAAGTGTTAACAGCTCAGTGGGTGCCCACTTGCCATCTGCCAGTGAGGGCAAAGGGCCAGTATGACAGCCTTTTATTTTGTTGAGATTGATTCTTGCTCTGCTCCCACACTAGAGTACAATGGTGCAATTTCAGCTCACTGCAACCTCTGCCACCTGGGTTCAAGTGATTCTCCTACCTCAGCCTCCCAAGTAGCTGGGATCACAGTTGTATGCCACCAGAGCCAGCTAATTTTTAAAAATATTTTCAGTAGAGATGGGGTTTCACCACGTTGGCCAGGCCGGTCTTGAACTTCTGACCTCAGGTGATTTGCCCACATTGGCCTCTCAGAGTGCTGGGATTACAGGCACAAGCCACTGCACCAGTCATGACAGCCTTTTGTATCCTCACTCATGTCTTCTGAGCTCCTGTCTAACGTACAGGAAAAATGAGTTTTTATTGCATGAACAAATTGAAAGATGGTAAGTGCGAGGGATTTTATTGATGATTAAAGTGGCTCTTAGAGGGAAAGAGAACTGTAAAAGGAACATGTGGGTAGGTAATCTTTCCGTGAAGTCTGGCTGTTTCTGGCTGGATTCTTGGCTGAAGTTACATCGTCATGCTGTCCCTCTGAAGTCAAGCTGCCTCTTTCCATTGTCCAGCTGTAGTTGTCCTGTGGTCCAGCTGCTTCTTCTCTCTGCTGGGTGAGTCTGGGGTCTTTATAGGTACAGCATGGGGTGGCGTGGGCCATAGGTGGTTTAGAAAAAGACAACATTCAAGCAGGGAAACAGGAATAGAAATTCTCACTTTAGGCCATGGTTTCAGGCTTTTTGGCTTGAGAGTGGGGTTTAGCTGGGGATCTATACTTTTCTGTCCAGAATTTCTCTGCCTCCTGCCGCTATCATTGTGTCAATGGCATCTACCAAATAGGTAAAACAATGATAGTCATTTGCCTTTCTAGTTGTCCTAATTCAAAATGAGCTACAGCTGTGGCTCCAGTTCATCCTTGTTTAGCTACTGACGTGAACACTAAGCTTGAGGCAAATTTCTCCTGGCTTCCCCATTTTGAGAGAGTGTTTGAGCTCTGATGAGATTCTTAAATATCACATTCAAATACATTTATGTTCTAAAACTGCTTTATGACCTGCTTAATTGCCCTTCTCAAGAGGGGTCTAGATCTTACATTTTAGAGTAAACTTTGTTTCCAACACAGGTTTTTGCATGGAGCTTACAATGTGATTATTTTTTTAATGATAAACATCTCAAAGTTTGTGGCATGTGGTTTCCCAGCATTTTCTAGTGAGTATGAAAATTTTTCTTGTTTGTTTTTTAAGCCCTAATCATAATTATAATAGACACCCTGAAACTGCATGTGCTCATGTCAAAGGTAATGAGAAGCAAACGGGAATTTCATTTTATCAAGAACATAAGTGTGTGAAATTGTCTAGTTCAACTTAAGCGCTTTAAAGACACAATCCCAGCCTGGAAAATTATGTCAAACCTTACGTACATAGTATGGTACCCAGTTTTTAAGGAATTAATTCTGTAATAGATCTTCAAAACTGTTTTCAATTGACTTTTCAAGACATGTTAGTTTTCTTCTGTTTCCAGTCTGGTAACACTCAACCACATCCTCCATTTAATAAAATATTTTTACCCTTTTACCCTTTTTCCCTAATTCTTGAGAATGACAACCTGCTGGTAAAAACATACTTGCTTTTATCCTATTTGCAGACAAGGAATCTTTCTATTTATATATGTTTTTATAAGTTTGTAAAATATGATTTTCCAAAATCTGACTACCTCTAATATTTCCTTCTAACCTCATTAGAGATAGAAACATAGCGTTGTTTTGGTTAGAAATAACATTAACTGTTAAATCAAAATAGCTGAGCATAAAATCCACAGGCAACCTATGTGATTTTATGCAAGGTACTTAATCTCTCCAAACTTTTGTCTTCTTATGTGTAAAATCTACAGATTCAACTAGATAATATCTAAGCTTCATTCAAACACTAACCACTCTTAACAGTTTCTCTGTTGTTCATCAGTTATTTTTGTATTGAATGGAATTAAGCTAAAAGTGAAAGTATTTTTTACTCTATGACTAAAGGGGTATGAAAGATTTTTTTAAAAATTAATCTTGACAATATATGCAGACAAGAAAGAAAAAAAGGGGTTTTTAGATGAGCATAGATTTTTGAAAGAGATTTAAAAAAGGAAATATTCATAAACATGGACAAATGAAAAGGCATATAAATGAACTTCAGAGAATAATGATAAGAAAGATGAAGCAAACAATGAACTGGAATTTACAAAAAATACTAACAAAAAGAACTATGTATGTGTTTGTTTTTATTTGATGATTGAAGAATTTGGTGTTCCTTCTAGATGTTGTTTCGTTAACGGATGACTGAGAAAGTCGACCTAGAAAAAATAATCTTCAAGCTGGAGTTTAAATCTTAAAAACAAAATGCAACAAAACAAAAAGGACCCTAAGGCTGTGGCTCACACCTATATTCCCAGCACTTTGGGAGGCTGAGGTGGGTGGATCACCTGAGGTCAGGAGTTCATGGTCAGCCTGGCCAACATGGTGAAACCCCATCTGTACTAAAAATACAAAAATGAGCTGGGCATGGTGGTGGGCACCTGTAATCCCAGCTACTTGGGAAGATGAGGCAGGAGAATAGGTTGAACCCAGATGGCAGAGGTTGCAGTGAGTTGAGATCACACCATTGCATTCCAGCCTGGGAGACAGTGAGACTGTCTCAAAAAAAAAAAAAAAAAGGACCTCAACAAACTTTCAATCTTGAAGCTGACATAAAAACAAAACAAAACATAATGAAACAAAAAGTCCCACTTGCTAACTTGACCTCTGGGCGAGGCCCTGTAAACAATCATTTTCCAAGATTTAATTTGCCCTAGGATATCAGTTTGGTGGCTCAATAGAAAGGCATTTTTGTGATTGATTCAATTCTCATCTTTAATCATTATTCACAAAATCATGTGTTGTGAATACACTGCTGTGTCATAATGATTTGCCAAGTCAGCAAGCACCTATTTGATGTAAATAAAGCCACAAAACTAAACATTATATATACTTGCCTTAAAAGAAAAATTAAGCTAATTATATTATTTCTAGAAACTTCTGCTCTTTCCTCACTGTGAATTTATATGATGTGTGAGTTATATGAAATGTGAAATGTGAATTTATATGAAATGAGTAAATAAAGAAGAATATCTCAATATTTAAGGTGCCATGAGTTTCAAGAATCTTCGAAAGATTATTGAACTATCTTTAGTGAGTGGGGAATTATTGTTGTATGGTGACCCTGCAACTTTACACACAGTGTTTTGCCAAGTTTAAAATCTGAATTCACACTAATAGTTGCATGTTCTGCCTGTAATGCTTATTTATTATATTCTGTCCTTTGTGACGTATTTACATGAACATTGTCATTACCCAGTTAGATTTTTACTTCATCTACACAAAATAAACTAAATTATTAATAGCAAAACAGAGACTAATTTCTTTTCAGTCATACTTAGTTAATATTTTTAGTAGTCATCCATCTGATGAGCCTTAGAAAAAATACTGGTTTTTCTTTTATTTTTTGGATGAGGCAAAGAGGGAATTTGTCACTGCAGTTTGTAGAATTTATTGGGTGAAGCCTAGGGCAGCTAAACAGTTTACAAAATGTGCGGAAAGTCATTCATAAAGAAGAACTGCTTTCCCAATTTCTTTAAAAGTCTTGAAATATGAAATTTAACGAATAGGTAAGGGAACACAGAACATAGGCATGACTCATATTTTGAAATTGTGAAGAGCAACCGTGTTCTTAAAATCACCTGTTTAGAGATGTAATACTGTGTTACACAGTTCTTGAATCTGACTGGGTTCGGCAAATCTTTTGTTCTTAAGTACTTATTCTTTAAATAACTCAAGAGCAGGAAAACTGTTCAGTTATGCCTTAGAATGTGAGGAGGTTGGACCTGCAAGATCTAATATCTTTGTCAATTCTATGATTCTATGGTGTTAATTTTACATAGTAGTAGCCAGGAGTGAAACTTTTATTTTTAAAGGAAGATAGGACAATATTAATAAATGCCTTCTAAAGGGGGAAAGGAAAGACTAGAGAAATTTAAAAGTCATAAAGTAAATATTTAATCCTCTTTGTGGTATGAAATCACTAATGGTTTTGTTTGTCTTCCTCTGTAACCACTATAGTATAATTAAATTGTAAGTTCATTGAGAATAATGTCTATAAATGTTAATTTTTCTCTTCTTCACTATAATCATAGTAAAGGTATCTAGTAAATGTTTGTTAAAATAATTGAACTCTATAAAATAGTTAATTCAGTATGTTTTTACTTTGAAAGATATTTATAAATATTCATACAATATCTTTAATAACTTAGAATGATTCCTTCACAAACAGTACTTTAATAACTTTAACACTTTTTTTTTAATTTTTAGTTGGAATGGCATGGCTTTTTGTGAGAAATAACTTTTGAAAAGCTGAAGCCATAGCAGAGACATTACACGTATTCTAGCCAATAGTTACTTTTACTTTCCTGTACTCTGTAGTATTATAGCTGTTTTGGACATAAGCTTCAATGTTCATTCAAAAAAATTGTGTTAGCAATGTATGAGTTAAAGTAAACAAAGGAGATTACCTGGTACAGTAGGCAGAAATGTCACTCAAAAATGTCCATGCTTTAATTCATGAATTAAACCTATGAATATAGGTCATTACATGGCAAAAGGGACTTTTGCAGAGGTAATTTTGGTTATAGACCTTAAAAAAGGAAGATTTTCCTGAATTACCTTTGTGGCTCCCATCTAATTATGTAGGCCATTAAAATCAGAGCACTCTTTCTGACAGGAGACAGAAGAGATGGAGCAGAGAAAGTGCAGATTCTAAGAATAAAAAAAAAATTAATCTTCCATTGTTGGCTCTCAGATGTGGGGTCATATTTTCAGTGACTAGAGACAGGCCTGTAGGGGTTAAAGGTGGCCTCAGTTGACAGCTAGCAAGAAGATGGTAACCCCTAAATCTCTATCCTACATTACATGAGATTTGGCCAACCACCTGAGTAAGGTGGTAAAGCCATTCATCCTCATATCTCCAGAAAGGAACAGGCCAGCTGACACCTTGAGTTTTGCCTTGTGAGACTCTAAGCATGGAATGCAGCTGAGTCACACTGTACCTAGACATCTGACCCAAAGACATTATAAGATATTGCATTCATATTGTTTTAAGCTGTTAAATTTATTATAGTTTGTTATGGCAGAATAAGAAACTGATATTCTTGGTGAAGCAATCCCTGACATCTTTTTCTTCTTCTTGGATGAAACTATAATCTACTAAAAATGTGGTTTAATATCATTTATATGCCCAATATTGTGTTACTTTGAAATTAGAAGAAAGAACTATAATTTAACTACATTCTTCATTAGGAACTCACTATGTGACTAGAGACTCTAACTACTATATTTTAGTAGGCTTTCTTCCTTAAATATTTAATATTGTGGTGCTGATTATAAAGTTTTTTCCTTTTAAGACAGTTGTAATTTTTTTATTGTTGAGTATCACAGAAGACAGTTGTAAATTTCAAATGAGTTAAATGTAAAATGCTTAGTACAATATCTGATCCATGATTATTATAATTTCAATGAGGCAAATATTTGATAATAAGATAATTATCATTGTAAACTTTATTATTTGTAATAAACTCTGACTTAACTCAAGTAGGACTTGAAATGAACACTTAGACAAATACCAAGAATTCTGCTAAGCAAGTGGGAAGAAAAAAGGGTGCTACAGATTTTAAAAATGGATGTGATAATGTGTGGAGAAATAAGTATCACCATTATGAGTAACAGAAAGCATGCCCAACTGAATAAAGTGACTCCTATGGAACTAGAAATTGAGTCTCTTACACAGTGGAAATAATGACGGCTTTCACTTTGGTATACCTACAGTGCAAATCTCAACAGAGAAAAAGTATGATCCACTGTTCTTATCCTATGTGTTATGAGGTTAACATTTAGCTCTCCCAGATCTAGTATGTAGCAGCTCAGACAACTGCAGACCTTCTTGGTTGCCTTTGTCACCTTCGTATGAACCACAAGCAGTACTGTTGTCACCCAAGTCTAGATGATTCTGTGGGTTGCAAATGACCTAATTTTCTGTACCTTTCCCACTTCCATTCAAATTTTGCCAAGACATTTTCTTTTGCAAGGGACAGAAATCCAACTAAATGTAATGAACATAAAATCAATTACAAAATTATTGGTTTTTCTTGATTTAAAAATTCAGGGGTTCAGGTCAGATACATGTAGGTTTTGAAACAATGAACTGGTGAATTTGTTTTTCCTTGTTTATCATTTCTTCTGCCCTCTACATTAGAACCCTTCTGTCTGATTTTCATGTTAAGGCTGGAAAGACAGCCTCTAGCATCAGAAATTTTACATAATATTCAAGCTCTTGATCTCAGAAAGGAAGATAATTTTTGACTCATTCCATATTAATCTATATAAAAAGATTTTGATATTGTCTAGGGTCCCGTGTCTGACATGTGGTCCCACTATTTTGTCCCCTCCCTCACCAGTAGCCCATTATGTCTCAGGCTAGAGTCAGTCTAAGTTGTTTATTGAACAAAAATTCGGATTTATTTTCTTCGAAATTATTTTCTCTTCCTCCTCTACTATTGCAATACTATTGTATAATTCTCATAAACAGAGGTTTTTAAAAGGGCCCTTCTATTAAGAAGGCAGAATTTTAGAAAGATGTATGTAATATATTTTATAAGGTAATGATAAGTTTGAAATGTGAATCATAATGCAAGTGAAGAGAAAATATAAAATAGCCAAATACTACAAGAAAAGATACAGTGGAAATTAATTTAACAAATGGATTCAATGCTTTCTCTGTGTTCTTGGTGCAAAGTTTATAATAATGAATGCCTCTGCCTTCAAATTCTGTAGGAAGATAAAATCATTGTGCAAGCAAGCCAGTGAATATATAAGAATGATATATAAAGCTAGAAGGGTGGGGTAGTGAGTGTCCTCAGTTACAAATGTATATTTGCATCAAATTTTTCTTAATCATAAAGGCAAATAATTGGAATTATGTTTTCTAAATTTACTTAAGTTGAAATTACGATTGCAAAAATTCAGTTACCTTAAGCTGGATTAATTCTTATTCTCAATTATTTGTCTTTTTTTGGGCTTTTAATTTTAAAGTGAAAAGTTGAATATTAAAAGAGAAAACTTTCTCTTGCCCTAATAACAGGGGTAGGAGGGGCTATATTCTAAAGTCAGACCATATTCATTTTCATTTTCTTCAATTATCTCATAGGCTTTGTTCTGATTTCCTCAAAATGCCTGCATATAGTAGGTGTTAAATTACATTTGCAGAATAGAACCAAATGATTATATCTTCCATTGGTCTAATTCTAATAATAATTTCTGGCATTTGATATATCCCAAAAATGTTATATTTGCATCCTGCTTCCATGTAAATATCCCAATTGCAATTAATGCCACTCATTGGTATACTGCTGCTGTTTCATGTGAATGTAGTTCCTGAAACTCATTGCTTAATTTGCCCTTTAATGTCAGGTAAATCACAGTATTACAGAGAAAATAGCTTAGATCAAAGAAATCCAAAACATTCAAGTCAATTAATTCATGAACTTCAATAGCCAGTGGATGGCGAGTCTCTAATTATTTTAAAATGTGACAGTTAAAGCAAAAGGACGTTGGTTTGAAAAGTAGTATGTGTGAAGCATTAGCTGAAAGAAGCACAGGTTTTGATTGAAGCACCAATTTTGAAATACTTTTTAAAACCCCATTCAGCAGTATTGGAAAGATAGATGAACAAAGAAATATAAATGAAGGTGAAATATAAATTAAGAAAAAATCTGATAAACTAGCAGAATTATACTTCACTGTTGTAATATTTTTAGATTCTGTTTTACGTGTATTAGAGTAGACAAGAGGTTGTATTATTCATCAAAAAGTGAAAGGGACTGAATTAAAATTAATAAGCCATAATGTTTCTTATTGGGTTCATGCTTTAGAAGTTTAATGCAATAGCAATTGAATGGACACATTCTATAAATAAAGGAAAAGAGTTATTATTGAATCTCACTATGTTAAGTGTAATTTCAATGCTATAAATTCTCTACTCTGTATTATATCAGGACTTTTAAGACAAAGCTTACATTGCCTTACTGATTCCTCATGTAATGCTAAGTGTCTACTCTCAGATGAAATATAATTGCAAATATTGTATGGTTACATTTAGAAGTTGCACCTTTAAAATAAAGATAAGTAATATCCATTTGATTGTTTTCAGATGATTACTAACTGTATGTAATATCAAAATACCTTCAATTTTTATAGTGAGAGGTACCCTTTGTGTTATATTGCAGGTAAATTTTCAAAACTAGAAATATGAAACCCACTCGGTGAGATGGGTGAACAAAAGGGTCGATGTGACTTAGGATACTGAGTAGAACTGGAGACTTTTAGGACATGATGTTTGTATGTGATTGATAATGAGAGGAAGGGAAGCCAGGTAACATAGTCAAATATTACCATCGGGTCAGTATAAAGTGATCTCAGTGAAGTTCCAAACTGAGAATATTGTGATCAACAATGGTCAAAGTTGCTACATAAGAGTATTAAAACTGGTTAATATAGGGAGGCAGAAGAACATAATTGTTAGGCTCATGGGCTCTTGAACAAGAGTACATAATTTCAGATTCTATTAATAAGTTCACCACTTACTAGTACAGTGACTATAAGCAAAATAATGAACTCCCCTCATACTTAGTTTCCCTTTTTACAATGATAATGATAGCATTATCTTCCATGAAGCTTCTGAAATGATCAAGTGACATAATACACACAAAGTCCTGGCTCATATAAAGCACTCAAAAATCATTGACTTTTTTTTTTTTGCTATTATTATCATTATCACTATCATCATCCTCAAAGATTCTTGCAAGAAATTTGGATTTGATTTTTCTCCAGAATAAAAAACTTTATTCTGTTATTTAAAATAGAGTAGAAATCTGCAACATAGCAGCTCACCATCACATCAAAATTTAACATAAAAAACAGGATGTAGAGTTTCATATTCAACCTAACTATTCACATTTCCTATCCTTCTCCCCTTTTTCTATAGATTTTTGCAAAGATATTTTGGCTATGAGTGCCTAGACATCGGAAGAAAGAAAAAAATAACATGAGGATATGTAACAGGATATTTGTGAAGATGACACATGTTGGCATTAGTTTTATTTTTCCTTTTCTCTACCCTAATCATGCCTCCATATTTCCAAAGGTAGAATAGAATGCTTTTCATGCCATTGGAGTTTATGTGTGAATCAAGCTGAATATCTGCTGCTAGAGAAAACGAAGCCATTTGACTAGTTAATATTCAAAAGTCTGGTATTCAAGACTTAGAATTCAAGTGTTCAAGTGTTAAATTTAAAAATTTCGAATGTTTTTAATTGTCTTCTTGGTTTCGAAAACCTGACAGGTACCCACAATGGTTCCTGACTAAAGGCCATTAGGAAAGCTTAACATTTCACGTGATTTTTAAATTTTTAAAGCTTTGAAAAAACTGTTTAAACTATCAGCATAAAATTTACTGAGAAAGGCATTAAGTTGCATTTTGAACATCCTTAATTTAAAACTGGAATACCATCACCCAGTTCCATATTCTTTCAATTTTGCTTAAAAAAAAACTGACTGTAAGAACAAAGTGAAACAGAGATTAATCCCACATGTGTTTGTGTTTTATGGGTAAATCTCCTCTTTGATGGACCTTTTAAGAGGAAAAACTCCTTTATGAACCTAATTGTTTGAACACAAAATGTAAGACAATTTACCTCTTTTCAGGCAGTTTATATTAACATAACTTATAGTTATTTAATAATAGCTTCAAGGTTCTTAGTATTTTCTTTCTTCTATTTTTATTGGAAATGTCAATATAGTGACTTTTAAAAAACATTATTTACTATTTTTTTCTGCCATACAAAGAAGTTTTAAATTAACTATACAAGTAATAAATATACAAATAATTCTTCACTTTTAAAGAAAATCTCTTCATTAAGGATATTTTAGTGTTTCCCCTCCTTATTTCATCTAACCTTTGTCTTCTAAGTAATTTCAATACCTGTGAAGATATTGGACTGCATCTTTCTTCCTGAAAATGTAATAAAATCCACCAACACTCACAAACACTAACACACATCTTTTTAAAAATAATAGAGATCAAAATCAAAATAAAATTAAGAATTGCTCTGAAGTCTATAGTTAACAAAAAAACAAACAAACAAAAAAACACAAAAGCCCACTTTTATATTATAAACTGAAAAATGTAAATCTTTAATCCATTTTAAGTTAATTTTTGTATATGGTGAAAGGTAGGATTTCAGCTTCAATATTCTGCATAAAGGTAACCAGCTATCTCACCATCATTTATCCAACATGGAGTCCTTTCCCAATTGATTGTTTTTGTCAGCCTACAGGAAGATCAGATGGTTGTAGGTGTGTAGCTTTCTTTCTGAGTTTTCTATGCTATTCCGTTGGTCTATGTGTCTGTTTTTGTACCAACACCCAACTGTTTTGGTTACTGTGACTTTATAGTTTAAAGTAAGGTAGTGTGATGCCTCAGGCTTTGTTCTTTTTGCTTAGGATCATTTTGGTTATTTGGGCTCTTTTTTGGTTCCATATAAATTTTAGGGAAGTTTAAAAAAAAAAAAAAAACTCTGTGAAGAATGACGTTGGAAGTTTGATGGAATAGATTTGAATCTAAATTGCTTTGGACAGTATGACCATTTTTATGATATTGATTCTTTCAATCCATGAGCATTGAATGTTTTTCTATTTATTTGTGTCATCTCTGAATTCCTTTGGCAGTGTTTTGTAATTCTTGTAGAGATCTTTCACCTCCTTGGTTAGCTGTATTCCTAGATATTTCATTTTCTTTGTGGCTATTGTAAGTGGAATTGTGTTCTTGATTTCACTCCCAGCCTGGATGTTGTTGGTGTACAGAAATGCTACTGATTTTTGTACATTGATTTTGTATCCTGAAACTACTAAAGTTATTTATCAATTCTAGGAGCATTTTGGCAGAGCCTTTAGAATTTTTCCTGTCACTCCTGATGAGTTCTCATGATGGCTTAATTATATTGATTTGTTTCACTTAAAACCCTAACCTAGTCTTAAGATCACTCTTGGATTCAAGTGATAAAGAAATTCCATTATATGGAATGGACCAGAAGTGTACATTGAGAGGTTTTCAGGGACACTTCATATATCATAGAACTTTGTGCCCTGAATACCCAGAGAACTTTCTATTCACCTTAACTAGGTGTGTGTGACACATCCTAAAATTGAGCCGTGCTCTAGCCTTTGTGATTTCCCAAGGGTGCTCTGTTCAGACTAAAAATTCTTGTCCAGTCCTGGACTTTTCACTACAGTGTCTTATAATAAGAATTTTGGTGATTTTATTTACCATCATCTGATGGTATTGACAATTTCTTTATCATAAAAAGGAGATAAAAAAGTATTTGAATAATTAAACAACATAATGGTGTGAAACATTTCTTGGAAAATTTCACCATCGGCTTAGTTGCTGAACAATATTTCATAGAAGATATAGCAACTGATATCTCAGAGCTCATCTGCTATATCTTCCACAATTTTTAGATGGAGAAGCAGAATCCCGAAAGGATAAATCTGGGCCCAGCTGCCAGTTAACTTGATTTACATTACAAATATTAGTTAAAAGAGAAAAATGGAAAGAAAAGGATATTAAGGGTTCATATCTTGGGGAAAGGAAAAGATCTTGGGCAAACAACTTCCTCATATATGTTAATAATATTATAAAAAGCATAGGTAAAATGGGTCCTATACTAATTACTTCTGTTCTTAAACTGTTAGAATCATACACAGAGCACCAATAGCAGTATCTCCACTAGTTACTAAAGCTCCATCAGAATGGCAGTTCTTTCAGGTAGATATTAAACAGAAAATCGAGCTAACAATAATTTTCTTTGCACTGTATTGAAGGAAGATAATTTAACAAATGAAAAGTGCCCATCAGAATATACGGTACAGTGTGGTACTTGGTAATTGCTGATTCTACTCTGTGTTAGAGGATATTTGTTTCTTATCTCAATTTTGAGGTGATATCCTAGAGATAGAAAAGCTATATGAATGCCATATCTTGGAAAAGAAATATACATTTGCAGATGACATGATTGTATATTTAGAAGACCCCATCGTCTCAGCCCAAAATCTCCTTAAGCTGATAAGCAAATTCAGAAAAGTCTCTGGATACAAAATAATTGTGCAAAAATCACAAGCATTCCTATACACCAATAACAAACAGAAAGCCAAATCATGAGTGAACTCCCATTCACAATTGCTACAAAGAGAATAAAATACCTATGAATACAACTAACAAGAGATGTGAAGGACCTCTTCAAGGAGAACTATAAACCACTGCTCAAGGAAATAAGAGAGGACACAAACAAATGAAAAACCATTCCATGCCCATGGTTAGGAAGAATCAATATCGTGAAAATGGCCATAGTGCCCAAAGTAATTTTTAGCTTCAATGCTATCCCCATCAAGCCACCATTGACTTTCTTCACAGGTTTGGAAAAAAACACCTTAAACTTCATATGGAACCAAAAGAGCCCACATAGCCAAGACAATCCTAAGCAAACAAACAAAAAAACCAACCAACAAAGCTGGAGGCATCACTTTGACTTCAAGCTACACTACAAGGCTGCAGTAAACGAAACAGCATGGTACTGATACCAAAACAGAGAAATAGACCAATGGAATAGAACAGAGGCATCAGAAGTTACACCAAACATCTACAACCATCTAATCTTTGACAAACCTGACAAAATCAAGAAATGGGAAAGGATTCCCTATTTAATAAATGATGCTGGGAAAACTGGCTAGCCGTATGCAGAAATCTGAAACTTAATCCCTTCCTTACACCTTTTACAAAAATTAACTCAAGATGGAGTAAAGATTTAAGCATAAGACCTAAGACCATAAAAATCCTAGAAGAAAACCTAAGCAATACCATTTAGGACATAGGCATGGGCAAGGACTACATAACTAAAACACCAAAAGCAATGGCAAGAAAAGCCAAAATAGACAAATAGGATCTAATTAAACTCCAGAGCTTCTGCACAGCAAAAGAAACAATCATTAGAGTGAACCAGAAATGAACAGAATGGGAAAAACTTTGCAATCTACCCATCTGACAAAGGGTTAATATCCAGAATCTATAAAGAACTTAAACAAATTTACAAAAAAACAAAAAACAAACAAACAAAAAAACTCCATGAAAAAGTGAGCAAAGGATATGAACAGATACTTCTCAGAAGAAGACAGTTATGCAGCCAACAAACATATGAAAAAAAGCTAATCATCACTGGTCATTAGAGAAATGCACATCAAGACCACATTGAGATACCATCTCATGCTAATTAGAATGGTGATCATTAAAAAATAAGAAGACAGGAAAATAGACAAAAAAAAAAAAATCAGGAGACAACAGATGCTGGAGAGGATGTGGAGAAATAGGAATAGTTTTACACTGTTGGTGGGAGTGTAAATTAGTTCAACCATTGTGGAAGACAGTGTGGCGATTTCTCAAGGATCTGGAACCAGAAATATCATTTGACCCGGCAATCCCTTTACTGGGTATATACCCAAAGGATTATAAATCATTCTATTATAGAGACACATGCACACGTATGTTTATTACAGCACTGTTCAGTATAGCAAAGACTTGAAACCATCCCAAATGCCCATCAATGATAGACTGGATAAAGAAAATGTGGCACATATACACTATGGAATACTATGCAGCCATAAAAAAGGATGAGTTCATGTCCTTTGCAGGGACATGGATGAAACTAGAAACCATCATTCTTAGCAAACTGACACAGTAACAGAAAACCAAACACCACATGTTCTCACTCATAAGTGGCTATTGAATAATGAGAACACATGGACACAGGGAGGGGAACATCATACACTGGGGCCTGTTATGGTGGGGGACTAGAGGAGGGTCAGCAGTGGGGTAGGGGGCTAGGGGAGGGATAGCATTAGTAGAAATACCTAATATAGATGGTGGGGTGATGGATGCAGCAAACCACCATGGCACGTGTATACCTATGTAACAAACCTGCATGTTCTGCTCATGTACCCCAGAACTTAAAGTATAACAATAATTTTAAAAAGAAATATGCTTTTATTATACCCAATTTAATGCACAATAATAATATTTAGTTAAAATAATTTTCTTCGATATTTCCTTTCAGTGAAGGCTTTTCTTTCTTTTTTTTTTTACATGGTACATTAAATAGATTATTTTATTCAAACACATCTATATTATTGTGTGCTGTTTACAAATTGAACAGTTCTAGTGTGGTAGATAATTGCAGTGAAGTAAAACTGAGATTCAGATATGTCTAGTTTGCTTGGTGAGTTATTCCAATCAGCAGCCCTAGATATCTATTCACATCCAAACAAGTGATCAATTAGAGAATGTTTACATTCTGGCACCAGAGAAAATCCAGGGAACTAGAGGGACATTGTGATGTTGCTCCCCAAATCATATTTAATCACCTAAATGTATGCTTTTACCTAGAGAGTCTTCAGACTTAAGCTGAAGGTCCTAGTTCACTATTTTCTCATGGAGGGGATTGAAATCTGTAGCTTTCTAGAGGCTCTGTTTTCAAATGATCTCATGGATAACAGACATGTATAAGGACTGTAGAGGGACTCTTTATTTATAGTAGCATCTTGAGACCCTCAGAAATGAAGAAACTTCAGAGGAAAAAGTCTCAAATATTTTTTATGTAGTTGTGCACAAGTTCTAGGGAAATTTGAGTTATTTCTTTCTAATGTGATTTTATTTTTACAAAGAGGATAGTGAGACTTCAACATTTTAAAACATAATTTTATAACATTTTAAAATTATCCACCCTTTAAAACAACAATTAAAATACGCTAATGACTCTGTAGACATTCATTCTGAGAAGTGTGACAATACTTTGTACTAAAAAAACTCCACATTGTTCTATGATGTTGCTTTAATGCGTTCACTGGGTGACTCCTTCTGATTAGTGAGTCTCTGATACCTGTGTTTTGTTTGGTTTCTGTCTCAATTTGCACTGTTTGTGGTCTTTGATAGCCCAGGGTAAACAGTGCTGTTCAAGTACCCACAGTTAATGAATTTGTAAAACAGGAAATTGGTGAAATACTTGTCATCTACCTATGTTAAAAAGTGGGAATTTAATAATAAAGAAGGGATGACATTTTTCCTTTCCTTCACAGTTTGGCTGGGAAGAAAAACACTAAAGTATTAACTTCATATATGATCAATTTGACAAAAATGATATGCTCAATGCTATAGAGCAACATAAAAGGGGGAGGTAATCTAGTTTAGAGTTTCAAGAAAATCATTTCTTTCCAAGTGAAAACAAAAACAGACCTGTAAATTGGAAGAGTGAGCTGGATTTAAAGTAGTATTTGGGGCCTAGGGATCAGTATATGTCAGGACCTGACAGAAGAACAAGTGTTATTATTCAAGATGCAGTTAGAAATCAGTACAGTTAGACCACACAATGCAAATACAAAATATAGGAAGATGAAGCTTATGAAAAAAAGCCATGGAATAAATTATGAAGCTGTCTACAAGAAAAAAAAATGCTTAGATTCTATCATAGCCTTAATAGAAGCAATGTAAGAAAGGAAATTAATTTACAGATTTTCTTTTATAAAGATTTAACAGATGCAAATAAAACAATCTCGATTTAATGATTTAACAATGTATCAAAAAATTCCACAATATTTAAATCAGATTAACTGGGATTAGTTTTAATATTTGAAACCTCATTGATTGTTTAGCTTATAAAAGGGAACATAAATGGGCCAAATAATGGGACCTCAGTATTTACAGAAAAAATTATATATGTATGTGTATATATATATATTATATATTATATATATATATATACACACACATATATATATATACACATTACATGTATTTTTCAGATATTTTCATATTTTGAGATACCAGTTTTAGGAGATATTTGATAAATTTTACATATTTTAAATATTTAAATATTATATCTTCCCTCTGTCATGTTAAACACTCGAAGAGCCAGGTTCTTACTCGCTTCAGTAAGCCACCAGCAGGGCAGAAGCAGGAGCTTGGTAACCTAGTTACTTTCTTGTTTCTCATTCCCGTTTGTTCTTTGTATGGATGTCCTGTCTTTTTGCTGAAACAGGGAATGTGAGAGGAATAAGAGAAAAACGTCAGAGATAGATAAGAAAAACACATTGGTTGTAAGATTTCAGATCTCTCCTTTGTTGATTTTTTTCATCTAACTCTGCCTTGCCATTGAATTTCAGAGTGCTGCTGTTGGCATCCAAAATGCTGCCTTTCTCTCTGGGTATGTCTCATGATTTTCAGGCTGTCTCACAACACGGCTCCCTGTATTGTTCTCTGATTTGAATGAGCCTAGCAAAGTGAAATATTCTTTGTGCCATGTTTTTACAACTTTTCTTCTATCCCATATCCTCTTGTTGCAGATACTCTCTGTGAGTTCACCTCTTCTGCTCCTCTGAGAAACACATCCACCCTTGCTACATCATGAGGTGGAAATCACAGTTGCTGCAATCTCAGTGTCACTGTGTCTCTTCTTTATTTTACATGCCCATATTGCAACATCCATCAGTGGAATGAAGGCTTATCATAATTCAGTGGAGCTTTCTGAGTTTAGGAGTAAAGTGGCGAGGAAGTGGGAACACTTGATTTCACTCACCCATTACTGAAAGGGAGGAGGAAAAGTATTCATGCCACATAAAATGCTCTTCTCAATATATAGTTCTTGCTCTTTTGTTATCCTGTTCTCCCTTACTAAAAAAGCCAACAAACTAATACATTTTAGTAGGAAAGTTGATAAAAAAATCTGGCTCTAGCACCAGAAATAAGACCATATGAAGTGTGGTATTTTACTTTGCAATTTTGAATTATTTTTACAATATAGCCATACATTCTGCATGTTCTTCTGTAGTAGAAAGGATGTCTTAATCACATTCTAGCACATATCCCTCTCATTAGAGTGAGAAGGTAGAAAGAGAAAATGCAGTGTGACCTGTAGGGAGGCTATGGAAATAATTCAGGGGGGGGCAAGGTGTGGCTTCAAATAGGAGTCAGCATTAAAAACAGAAAGAAGTGGATAGATTCAGTGAAAGAGAGAAAGTTGACAGTGCTGGTGATTTATTTTATGTAAAGGGTGAGGGAGAGGAAGAATTAAACTCTCAGATGTTATTGATAACCTGAATTAGTGAATGAGTAGATACTGATTTGATTGCAAAATATTTAAAAATGTGAAGTCATCAGGACTTGGAGTCTAATTAAAAATGGAAATTAAGGGAACAAAATATGGAAATAGTGATGATGAACTACCCTTTATGAAACGTCCATGAGGAAGGAAGATGAAATGAGTTGAAAGTTTATGGTGAATGAAGGCTTGTTTTAGGTTTGGAGCGAACCAAGAAGAGAGTGGAGCAGGTAGCGAGGAACTAGCCAATGGTACAAAAGGGTGAGATAGTAATGGATGGGCAAAGGTCCGTTCAGGATGATAGGTGATGGTATTGTCCTTGAACAGGCTTTGGTCTTAGAAAAAGAGTTGATGATTAGGTATGTTTTTAGATAAATCAGTAGACCTGGAAACAGAAAGGAGGAAAGCAAGAATAAGAAAGGCACTAACCTTGACTTAATTATCTCCATGCAAGAGGAAACAAGATCTGACTGAGCAACAGTTAGTTACTTGTCTCTTAGTCCAGTAGTGAACACCTATTTGTTCAATTATTCACTAATTTATTGGGAAGTATCTACGGCAATACAGTATGATAGGAATTATTTTAGGAAGAATGGATAAAACTTTCAATGGGATACAACAGACCTCTGATCTCAAACAATCAAAAAGCTTGTATAAGCTTTACTTATACAATTTAGTGAAGAATATGTTTGCCTCTAAGTATATATAATAGTTAACTATAGGAATATACTTTTTTGAAGACAACTTATTTAATAAAGTAAAATTATAGATATTTGTCAAAAACAGCAGGGTGGAAGCTGACATGGTTTGGTCTATGTTCCTGCCCAAATCTCATGTTTAATTGTATTTCCCAGTGTTGGAGGAGGGGCCTGGTGGGAGGTGATTGGATCACAAAGGTAGACTTACCCCTTTCTGATATCTTTCCCCTTGCTATTCCCTTGTGACAGTGAGTTCTTATGAAAACTAGTTGTTTGGAAGTTTGTGGCACCTCCCCATTCTCTCTCTCTTCTTTCTGCTCCAGCCATGTCGGGCATGCTGGCTTCTCCTTTGCACTCTGCCATAATTGTAAGTTTGCTGAGGTCTCCCCAGTCATGATTCCTGTACAGCCTGTGGAACTAGGAGCCAATTAAACCTCTTTTTTTATAAATTATCCAGTTTTAGGTAGTCCTTTACAGCAATGTGAAAATAAACTATTCAGAAGTCAAGATGGAAGTCAAAATACTATAAAACGTATATGTTAATATAATGAAGAAAAGTACCTTTAATATTCTACTTTAATCCAAAAAAGTCTAAATAAGTTATTAAGTGATTTATTTTAAAATGCAAAGCAAATGTGAGTTTAATAAGTTTAATATTTTGAAGAGCTAAATTCTTGAGCCATAGGATACTGAAAAGAATAAAAGTCTGACAAATGTCGTAAAAGCTAAATACATTTTAAACTAAGAATGGAGAAGAAGGTTAGGTTGAGGTAAGAGACAGACTAAGAAAAAGATGATTTTAATGTTGACAGGCTTGATATACCCTGAATATAGGAACTATATTAGGTTTTTACAGCTATTAGAAAAATTGGACGGGACACAACCTTTGGAAAATTATTTCTTAGCATGTGTAAGTGCAGTAGATTTTTTTTCTTATAATTCTACAAAGAAGAAAAATAGTTGGGAGGTAGCAGGGATTATAGTTTAATTTAGAAAGCATTTGTGGGAGGAATTTTTAGGAGACTTAAAACCAGTTATCTTATTTTCTGAGACAGAAACTCAAATATTAGACATTAAGTATTCTGGATTGGTGAGGAAAGCTTTAGAGATTCGGCAATTAGCTTTCTATTCTGAAACAGTATTGTATTCCTTAACTTGGTAATTTTCTTAATAATGAATGACTACTGAAGGTTGTCAGACTCATTCCTTCAGGATGACAAATATTTTCCTATGTACAAATATAAATAAGTTTCTGAATGTGAAACATTTCATGCATCACTGAATGGCATTTTACCATCCACCCAATTAGTACATTGATTGGAGAACAAACTCATTTAAACCGCATACTTATTAAATATCCAGTAAAGGAGCAAAACAAGGACATTTTCATTCTTCTATTTTCCCTACACGCACTGGTACTATCTGGGAAGATTTTTTGCAGGAGTATCTTTCCTCTTCCTATCAATTTTCTCTCCTCTGCTACAGAAACAAAGTTGCACAAAAGAAAGAAAGGAATTATCTTTTTTTTTCCATCTGTTTAAAAGAGATGAGAAATAATATATTCTAGGAAATCAGAAATGGTTGGATTTGTACAATTTTTGCCAAATTAAAACAAATTGAGTGTAGCTAGAAATCATATGTTAACCTGCTTTGATTAATAAATTGATAAACCTAGTAACTGTGTAGATAAAATAACTGTTACCACTACTAATAGTAGTAATAAAGCAATAGCTAAGAATTTTCTGGACACTAACTGGATTATTTTCTTCATGTAATTCTCACAACAATTATGTAAGGGATGTTTTATTAGTGTTCACTGGACAAATAAGACACTAAGATTCAGAAAGATGAAGTAATATATTCAAAGCCATACGTCTGGTCAGAGGCATGGCTGGGGAGAAATTAGACTAATCCTGAAGCTTGTGTTCTTAAACTTTATACTGTAAAAAGCATTTTAATTCCACTTTTACAAAAAAAGAAAAAGGCAGTGCAGCTCATATATTTAAGCAGTTGTTTGATTTTGTTGTTGTTTTATTATTTGATCCTGAGAAATCAAGATTATTATTTAGCTATGTAGATAGCTAGGAATGCATATATACATTCCTAAGTAAAACTTATGTTTTAGCTCTAAGGCTGTTTGCTTTTACTTCTTAGGCTGTTAGCATTTACTTCTTAGTTTTAATCCTGAGCTCTGTCCTTTAGCATTTTCAACCTTTTTTTTTTTTTTTTACCCCAGAGATGTTTCTTACACTGTATTAGCTCAAGTGTCTGTGATACCTCTAAGCAGCTTTGTGTATGGTGACCAACTGTTTTCCGTCCTCCAGAATGCCCCATCAATTCAGCTAAGAGAAGGTGAGTTGGTACAGGAGAAGGATAAGAGTTAGGGGAAAAGGCCCTTTAAAATAAATATGTCCTCTTTTCCTCAGTCCTTGAACAAGCTCTCCTTTCCCAAACCCCACCCATGTTTCAAAGGAGAGTAGAAGAAATTTCAATTTGTTTAGTTTAAAAAAATGTAAACAGATAGAGAACGTATCAGATATTAAACTGATAAGAACAGATACTACACTTGATCTTAGCCAAGGGGGTCATTTGGGGGGAAAAAGGGGAGGGACAGCGGGGGGTGGGGAGTTGGGGAGGGATAGCATGGGGAGAAATACCAGATATAGGTGATGGGGAGGAAGGCAGCAAATCACACTGCCATGTGTGTACCTATGTAACAATCTTGCATGTTCTTCACATGTACCCCCAAACCGAAAATTCAATAAAAAGTATATAAAAAAATGTAGACAGTTCCTGACTTAGAGGATTCAACTTCTGATTTTTCAATTTTACAATTATATGAAAGCTATCCTGACTTAGAAGACTCAACTTATAATTTTTCAATTTTAAAATGGTGTGAAAGCTATAGTCACCGTAAAAACCATGCATTGTTCTGTTTTTCACTATCAGTGCAGTATTCAATAAATTACATGAGATACTCTACGTTTTATTATAAGATAGGCTCTGTGTTAGATGATTTTTCCCAGTTGTAGGGTGATACAAGTGTTTTTGAGCACATTTAAGGTATGCTAGGCTAAACTATGATGTTCCATCGGTGTATTAAGTACATTTCTGCTTATGATATTTTCAACTATGACAAATTCGTCAAACGTAACCCCACCATAAGTCAAGTTGCATCATACTTTTATAGAGATAGACTTTTCTCTTGAACATCCCATTCCTCCATGGGAAAATCACATTTTCTATAATTGTTTTATCATTGTTTTGTTACATATGAGTAAAAATGTCTCCAAAGGAATCTTTCTTACACTAAAGAATACACATTTATTCTTCAAATTTAGTGCAGCTGGAAGATTTTTTTTTCAGTTTTAAAATAATGGTTTTGTCCCTGCTTTATCTGTATACAGGTTTTAAAAATTCAGAATTATTTTGCTCTACTAAAACGTCAACATATTTTTAATGATTAAAAATGTACACATCTCATTAGATTTGTTCTATTAATGTTTAATTTTTATTAGGTTAAAATGTTCAGCAAATACCTAGTTCAACATTAGAATCTTGGTAACCCTGAACAAACACAGTTCCAAAGCAAAATCCCTACCTATTTTACCAAAAAGCAAGGACAAACAAAACAAAACCTGCATGTCTGCACATGGAGGAGACATTTTCTATTTCTCTGATCTTCATCATGAAATTTCTCACCCTCTGTCCCATAAGAACAATGTTAGCACAAGATGCCAGTTACCTTCTTACACTGAAGACAGCACACTATTTTTCTTTCCAGTCTACTCATTTATGTGACAGAAATGCTGTTAACATTTTAAACTCTTGATATATTTCACACATGAAGAGTATGTGACCAGCCAGGTTGAAGACAGTATCTTATATGAAATTAATAATATGGAAGACAACTGAGAAAGTTGTGGCATATTTTAGTTTAGTAAAATAATCTATGCTATGATAAACAATGTTTCCTCTCATTTCTCAATAAAGAATGTTATGATGCCTACTCTAAACTGTAACTTGATTGGGGCAGAAAGTAAAAAATATATAATTTTATTCAGAAACGTCTGTGTTAAACCAAGATTTCTCATTTCACATCCATGATCTATCTTTACTCATCATTGTGTATCTCTTAAATTCAGTGCTTAAAGAGTTTAGGTAAATTTCTCACTAACCAAGAAAAAGTAGAGTACAGGCTATCATCAAGACGGAGTTAAATTACTCCAGTATCCACATTTGTACCATCCCATTGGCTACCTTGATAATAGTCATTGCTTTTTGATTACTTAATATTAACTAGGAACAGAGGCTGAGTACTTTACATACACCTCTTTGTATTAATGATGTAAAGCCAGTATTTTTTTTATTAATGAGGAGATTAAGGCACACGTTTATTTTATTTTTTAGTAGTATGTCATATTCTATTCTTTTTTTCTAATTTTTATTTTTATTTTAGGTTCAGGGGTGCAAGTTTTTTAACTGGGTATATTGCAGGATGCTGAGATTTGGGATACAGTTGATCCTATTACCCAGGTAGTGAGCATAGTACCAACTAGTTGGTTTCTCAACCCTTCCCCTTTCTCTCTCCACCCTCTAACATTTCCCATCTTTATATCCATGTGTTCCCAATGTTTAGCTCCCACATATAAGTGAGAACATGCAGTATGGTGTTCAGTTCTTGTGTTAATTCATGTAGGATAATGGCCTAAAGCTGTATCCATGTTGCTGCAAAGGACAGGATTTTCTGTTTGTTATGGCTGCATAGTACTCCATAATATATATGTACCATATGTCTTTATCCAGTGAACCACTGACCACATAGGTTGATTACATGTCTTTGTTATTGTGAATAGTGCTGTGATGAACATATGAGTGTATTTGTCTTTTTAGTAGAACACTTTATCTTCTTTTTGATATATACCCAGTGATGGGATTGCTGGGTCGAATTGTAGCTCTGTATTAAGTACTTTGAGAAATCTCCAAACTGCTTTTGACAGGGTCTGAACTTATTTCCATTCCCACTAATAGTGTGTAAGTGTTCTGTTTTCTCCATAGCCTTGCCAGCATCTGTTGTTTTTTGACTTTTTAATAATAGTTACTGTAATTGGTGTGAAATGGTATCTTATTGTGGTTTTGATTTGCATTTCTCTGATGATGACTGATGTGGAACATTTTTTCATGCTTGTTGGCCGTCTGTATGTCTTCTTTTGAGAAGTGTCTGTTCATGTCTTTTGTCCACTTTTTTTTTTTTTTGAGACAAAGCCCCATAAAGAGTTTGTCTGTATACTTGTTCTGTCAATTTTGTATCCCCAGAGCCTAGAACCATGTATGGCACATAAAAGATATTTAATAAATAATTTTTGAATGAATGAAGAAATAAATTGGTCTATCCATTTGAAAATGTATCTTTAAATTTAAATAATTTTTTATCTTTTACCATGAAAATAGTTTCTTTCTTTTGCTATGTGTATATTTTAAATTATTTTTATTTATATGAGATTGCTGAGTGTCTTGGAGAAAAGTCTGACTAGGTTTGAAAGCTTCAGAAGCCACTGTCCCCAGTAAAGGAAAATATCTATAGGCAGTTAGTTCCTTATGCCTGGGTCCTCAGGATATGTAGCCTGTGGCCTCATTTTCCTGGCTAAATCAGAAGACTTCTAAAACAAAAGTAACAATTTATAGGTTGGCCCAAGGTTTGATTTGAGATTCTCAGCCATTATAATTCTGTCCATCAGAGCACATTTTCATGGTTGCAGGCCGTGAGGCAGGAACAATGGAGAGGATCAGAAAACCTCCATCTGGGAACTGCTCTCAGCAGGAGCTGTTTTACCTTAAGTCATGCCCTTTCCTGTGATAGCCAGCATCACTAGTCATTGTGGGCCTACAAAGGCCAGCATCTTGCCTCAGTTTGGGATAACTCCGAAAGGCCATACCAACTACAAAACATTCTATTAGCATCTCCCTTTCCTTATCATGTTTCCTTCCCTCCTTTACAGCTCTTGTTGCCAAGAGTATTCCCACATTTCCTTCTGGCACATAAGCTCCATCACAATGTTTGTTTTCTATAGAATCCAGCCTGCTAAATAAGAATCTTCTGATACAGGAACCTGACAATATATTTTTTTTAAATAAATTTCCTCTAGAGATTATAAGATAACCAGTTGGAAGTAGTAATTTCTCTAAGCAATCTTACATTTGCTATGAAGATTACAAGATAGAATAGAGGGATATATGGAAAGGGACATGGATGAAATTTTAAGATGAACATGCTAAAAATAAAACTGAGCTAAAAGGGGCAGAAGAAAATCAGAAATTGCTATAAACTTTATTTTCCAATTTTACAGGAAGCCAGCTTTATTTGAACAAGAAGCTATATATGTAAATGATTACTGCCATCATGTAGAAAAAGATCAAAGACAGATTTTAAATCATGTCATAATTTTGATCAGCTGGTAGAAGCCAGGTGGAAAAAGATCCTGGGGATAATTCTGGAGGTATTGGGAAGATGTCCATGGCTGATTACTGATTTCTATCATGGATGGAAAAAAGGAGCTGGTATTGGATAAAAGACAGGATTCCTTATTACAAATAAAAATAAAACTGTTAATGAATACCTATCCTACTTTTAATTTTTATTAATAAATTCATACTTTTTGTCATATTAGAATATTCAACTTCAGAAGAATATGTTCATGTGTAGATTACTGGCCATTTATCATTGCAGAATGGGCAATCCTCTACCCATTGTTCTATATTTTATTTGTAACAAATCGTAGTATCTTTGTGTCCTCTATGCATCCATGTTTAGACCAATATATCAGTGAGACTATCATTAAAAAGGAGGTTAGATAAGTTTCACATCGTATAGCACTAAGATGAACTGAAGAACAATAAATTCATTTAATAACAACAGATTCAGTGACATTATTGTACAGAAATCTCCTTGTTTAGTAACAATAACTTCTAAAAGTAATTTTCTAGGCCCAGAAGCTTTATATTCAAAAAGGTTCAAAAGTTCAAACAACATACTCAAATAACATTGCATACTCAATAGCGATATGTATCTCATTTATTTTTCACTGTTGAAATTCAATGAGTCTGTATTTGAAACCTGGTATAAATAGTGAGGTAAGAGAAGTTTAAATCACAAAGCAGAAAATATGTTTCTTTTTATTGAGGTTTTATTTTTGAATGCATAATATGTAGCTACACCTGCTGGTATTTGTTCCCTTAGCTGGCATTCTGGAAGCCATATGTATTAAAGAAGGTTCAGATAATATGCACAGAGGATAACTCCTTAAGGTTTCTAATCTTAGTAGCTTGGTTTGGTTTATGTATTTTTCCTTTTTGATCATGTGTTATTGCTTTAATGGATGAGAAAGGTTACAGTTGCAATCTCTAGCACCTTCTGTAAACCATGGAGCATTTGTCGAATTAGGATTCACCAATTTTATAAATTAGCAATCTTTATCACATGCTTAAGTGTGAGTGTGATAGTCATCTTGTAAAAGTTCAGATAAGCAGAGAAAAATGGTGAAAGAAATATTTTAAAAGAGATCAAAAGGTAATATATTTTATAAATGTCCTCTCTGCTATGCTTTGGTAACATGAAAGCGTTCCCAGAACTTTCACGTGGCTACAGAATGGCAGATGGCATGTTCTGAAGACCAGTGGTTATATAAATATAGCCCAACCTTGGACACAAATATACTTTAGCTTATAGCTTTTTCTGGAAAATGACCTATAAATCCACACCAACCAACACTATAGCCTATATTCCCATGGAACACATTCTTTAGATCAGTGTTAAACTATTTTCTAGTTTAGTCCAGTAGCTTTGTTCACATATTTAAAATGAGATGCGAACAAGGCTACTTAATTTCGTTGAAAGAATTTATAAGGGTCAGATTGCCATAAAACACATAGTTAATTTTTATAAGGAACCCAATCTTTTTGTCTGTTTAACTCAAATGTTCTTAAAATGCTAGGCTGAGTGTAAATAATTTTTATCCTGTTTTTCACTTAGGAATTTTCTCTTATATCTCTTAAGAACGTTGATTAATGCTAAGTATTTGTTTTGTCCTTTGTAGCTGTCCATGCTGTGTTTTATGGTTTACATTTTATTAGAATTCCATGTTTAGTCTTAGGCTTCTAAACTGATTAAGGGAAAACCGTTTTAGAACTTAAAACCAAGAATAACATAAAAGGCAAACGGGATGGAAAGGATATGAATGCTTGCTTTGGAGAAGATATTATTGTTAAGGAACTCAATAACCATCTTCAACTAGCAGATTTGTAGAGAGGAGTGAGTTGGGCATAGTGTCCCATTCAAGTCTCCCTTCAAGAAAAGTATTAGTTTTCCAGATTTTAGCAATGCTGTCAGTAGATGGCCATCAGCTCTCAGCTCCTTAATAGGTTATCTTAGGGGCAAAGACCAGTCTCATCTAAAAGTCACACTGTATCTTCAAGAGCCTGTACTCCATTCCGGTAGAGTTTGGAAATCTTGCCTTTTTTTTGCCCAACATAACACAACTATTGCTGACCATTTAAGCCTTGGAGCTTCCTGTGGAGTCAGCTCAGGTAAGTATTGGACCTATATTGCCACTCAATTTCTCCTGCCCAAATATTTGTCCTCCTCTATCCTTCTCTTCTCTTTCCTTTCCCTCCACTGGTATTGATCTATGGAACTACTTCATAGTGTGAATCTCTTTTCACTAGTCCTATTAGTTGCCTCAGTAACAAGGAATTTATGGTCATGTGTCTTTTTGAGATACAGCATTCCTCTTTTTTCTCTTGGTGATTCTTCATTTGGGTGGGTTTCCTTACTTACTTCTCCTTCTCTACATTCTTTCTTTCCAATATCATGATAAACTTCTTCCTCAAACAAAATACTTATTTCTTCCCCCTGCTTACTTTAGTCTGTCTTTCATAGATCACATCTTTATTATGGATAACAATGGTACTCTTAATAGACTTTTGCCATGTGCAAGTAACCAAGTGAAACAAAAAAGACACCCAGTAAGTGAGAGGGAAAGAAAAGGGAAAAAGAGAAAGAAAGAGAGAGAGCAACAGAGAGTGAACATTTGTTAGGGGATAGTTTGGTTTTGGGTGTTAAGCCCTGATATTATAAGGTTCAGGTTCATCATATGTGTTAGATTCCCAAATCTCTTTTATCACAATTACAGCTATTATGATTCTATAGATTTTATTAAATTATTATTTAGATAACAACTTTTGTGAGTGAGGGGTGCAGGAGGTAGATGTATGATCTAAACTCTGAACAAACACTTAAGCATGTAACAAAGTGACTGATCATCTGGTTTCTATTTTTTAAGGCTGATATATTTTAAACTACCTTTGAGCCATCTACATCCTACTTCGCATATCTGTGATTGTACACAAACTTTTTCCTTATTAGCACTATCTTTGGCCCATTTGTTGTGTTCCTATCCATTTTTTAACTTTCCAAATAGATGCCATTTCCTCAAGGAAGTCTACTTTTGTCCAGTAGGAAAATAGACAATGACTCCACTGTTCTCCCATGGCAGGTTGTGTAAATATTTTGTGTGTTTGCCTCAATGCTTATTACATTTAGTTATATGTTTTTATTTTGGAGGCATACTTTCTTAAATCTAAATCTCTTCAGATAGTTTTCATTTTATCATCATTACAGCCTAGAGGTGCTCACAATTTATAAAATAATAATAATATAATATTAACCGGCAGATTGAAAGGTCATATATTCACACATTTAATAAGGTGGGACCTAATACAACTAACAATAAGAGGTTCTCATTTTGGTAATATTACACAAAACAGGTTTGCAAAATATAGTCAATGTACTCAAGTAATTTATTTTTGTGAATGAAGAAGAAAAGTATAACATAACTTTATACAAAACAACCACAAAATAGAGCAAAGAAAAAGAATACTACTGAATGAAACACTACATTTTTATTAATCTAATGTGCATTATTGAACTTTCAAGCTAGATAAAGCTTATACTGCTCAGACATATCCTGATACATGTAAAAGCCAAAACTGTAAGAGCAAAATTCCTAATAATTGTAGGGATATCAGAAAAAACACAAAAAAGAGATTAGACTTGGTATTTAATGAGTATACATTTGATGAGGTATGATTCCCAACTAAATAATTATGCTTTACCCTTGAATATTTGCTATTATTAATTTTACAAATATTCCAAGGATTAAAATAATTCATAATAACTATGCTATTTGTGATTATTGAATGAATGTTGATTTGGATTTCAGCAGATGATGCTTCTAATAAACATGAACCTTCTAAAATAGGATTTTATTAATATAATCTTATTTATTGAAATTTGCTGCACTCAAATACAGGGGATTCATTTCCACACACATGAAGGCGAAATCTGAGTTACAACCAGGGTTTCAAAATAAGCCTTCATATTTGATTAAAGATTTATATTTTTCTATGCTTTCACATATATTATCTAATTTATAAATGTGTTTTAGAAACATGCTGATATTAAATCATAGTTTACATAAAAATAAGATCTAGATTTTTACTAATTTTACCTTCAACATTTTTCTTTGTTTTCCTTAGTAATTCATTAATTTATAAATATAAATTGTTTTAAAGGTTATATACAAATGATGATTAACATTTTGTTTTCTCTATCATTACTTGTGTTTTAATTCAAAGACTTTTTAACATCAATGTGAAAAATATAATTGTGATTATATCAAGATCATAGATTAATCTTTATTTGGCTTATCATGGCCAAGTTTCATTTTACTTCTCATTAGTTTAAATCTAAAAAACAAGCACTTTGAAGTCAGTTTTGCTGCAATTGCTGCAGGCATAGATGATCCTGCACTGTAACAAAATACAGAGACACAAAATCCTTGTAATTTTTTTTTTCTAATGCTATTTTGAGTAAAGTAAGTACAAAAGAATATATTGACTGAATATTCTGGATAGGTCCCCTGCTCAGTAAGGGGTCTGTCTCTTGTGTCAGTCTGACATGGCATATATTATTTGGATACTTTTGAACACAAAATTTTCTTTACAGAACAGTTGAAACCCTGAGTATTTCATTTTCAGAATTAAGAGAAACAGAGAGAAAGAGACAGAAACTAAAGAAGGTAAGAAGGATGACATAATTATTAACATTTTCCTAGAAAATGTGGACTTAAAAGATCTATTTTTACTTTGACATTCATCACTTTGAAGTATCACAACATATTTCTTGTACCTATTTAAACATAAAGTATCCAGTTTCATTTTGAAGCACATGTCTTCAATTTACAATGTCTTACTCAATTCACTGAAATTTGTCTTTTCATCTAGAGACAAGCTCATAACTTGGATCTGTGTGTCCAAGCATTCACTATTACTTGCCCCTAGACAACTACTCCACACTTCATTCTGGTGTTATACACAATAAACATTTTAGAAAAAAAAAAGCAGACATGCAACAATCAAATGCTTATCCATTCAGGAATGTCCCAACAGATGTCAGTTATAGATCAGTTAGGAAGTTTCAGGGTGAAAATGTATTGAGGACATTGAAAAGATAGACGAAAATAGTGATAAAGCAAACATATTTAGTTCAACTGGAAATGGAATCTGAAAAGAGCTAAGGGAACCTGAGCCAAACTGATATCAATTTGGTGATGTTGCCCTCAGGGCCCTTGTCTGCCTTCCTAAACTGCCCTCTTCTCTGTTTCTTGAAGAATTCAGTCAATCTTATGAAATAAGACAGTCTTAGATTTTTATATTTCTTTTCTGTCTCAGCTTCTGCTATTAATCAACCTTTAAGTACAAGCTAGAAATGTATGAGAGATGATATAACATCTGCAAAATAATGTATCGGGATGGGAAAGTAAATTAACTCTGGGATTCTCTTTTTCTTTTGGTCATATGCTACACAATATTTCCATTTGTCTCTACTGTCTACAAATGTATTTGCCTCCATATAGTCATATTTACGTAATTTTCTCCTGCCTCAATTAGATAAATACACCTTATTTTTCTCAAGATTTTTTGCCAGGCGTAGTGGCTCACACCTGTATCTCAGCTACTAGAGAAGCTGAGGTGGGAGGATTACTTGAGTTCAGGAGGTTGAGGCCAGCCTGGGCAACAATGTGAGACCCCCATCTCTAGAGGAAAAAATGATTTTTCCTCCTAACTTCTGTGTTGTCACTTAGAAGTTCTTGCTTTGTTATTTATTCTATATTTTTTCAACTTTTTGCTTTCCAGTCGTTCCTTTTTTTCACTTATATTCACTTATTTCATTGTTCATGACCCCTTGTGAACTCTCATGACTCTTATCTATTCTCTTTCCTTCAGAACCAAACTTTTTCAATGAGGAATATACATTACTGTTTCTGCCCTATAAGATTACATTCTCTCTACATCCCATGCAAACTGGTTTCTGTCCTCATCACTCTGCTGTAACTGCTCTTACTAAGGTTACCAAAGACGGAATATTGCCAATGCCTTTGGGCATGCTTTTTATTTTATTTTATGTACCTCTCTGTGGCATTTGACATTTCATTATTCCACCTCTTAAATTTTCTCCTTCCTTGGCTTTCATAATATTTCAAAATTCTAGTCAACTTCCTCTGATTGTTCAATCTTTGTTTCTTTCATAGTAGAATCTTTCTCTACCATTTAAATGGATTTTTGTAAATTAGTACTTTTTTATACATTTTACTCTTACTCATGGAAATTCCAAATGCATATGGCTTTAAATATTTCTTCATTTTGATAATAAAATATCTATATTTCAACAAAATATATTTCATGTTTAAAAATAAAATTCCACATTTTTGTATATTTATGTCTATGTGTTTCTGCATTAATCACTTCATCTCATACCTAACAGTTTACCATTATTCTTTATTCTGTTAGGAATAATAACATTTTCTATATCAGAAGCATAGGGATTATCTTTGTTTCCTATACTTTTTTATTCCAAAATTCAGTTGGTCACTATACTGACCTACTAATTCTGTAGTATAAGTGATCTTCTCTGTACTTTTTTTAAAGATGTAGGTAGTCTCTTCCGTATTCTAAGTATTGAAGTACTGAGTAAATGTTCTGTTCTTCATTGTTTCTGCTTTTATCTGAGTTCAGACCTGCATAATCTAATGCACCAAGCTGTTATAACAGTCCTCTAAAATGTCTCACTGTCTCCAAATTTTATTATTTCCATTTGTTTCTCATCTTAAACTTGACAATAATTTCTTTTTGCTCTCAAAATTATACCCCTATAATAAGTGTGAATTATACTGCCCTTATAGTAAATTACCATCAACAGCTTCCCTTAGGAATCCTTTTGTCAATTTTGGCCCTATTTACTATGATCTGCCAAATTATACATAGACCGAACTGGAGTAATTATCTTTGCCTTATATTTGATATTATTTCTGCATTGATATTTCTGCACATTTTTTCCTTTGCCTACTAGATATTTCCCTCCTTTGTTTGATCAGTGTCAAGACACAGCTCATGTGTCTCCTTCATAAAAGATTTATAAGCCTCTTCAGTAAAGAGAGATGACTTCATCTATGTGACTCCTCTGTGCCTTGTACTTCCCTATTTTGAGAATTTTCCTACAATATTTTAGAAGACTACTAAGAAAAACAGATGACTGGCAGACTTCAGATTGTGGAAATATGTGTTTTTTTTCCTCTTTATTTGTATATTTTTAAAATTTTCTTTAGGGATTATATATATCTTTATAGTATATATCATGGTACATAAGACTTTAGAGTATTTATATTGTGTTTTTTTTTTTTTTTTGAGACAGAGTCTTACTCCGTCACCAGGCGCCAGGCTGGAGTTCAGTGGCGCGACCTCGGCTCACTGCAACTTCCGCTTGCTGGGTTCAAGCAATTCTCCTGCCTCAGCCTCCCGAGTAGCTGGGACTACAGGCGCGCGCCACCATGCCCAGCTAATTTTTTTGTATTTTTAGTAGAGTCGGGGTTTCACCAATTTGGCCAGGATGGTCTCGACCTTTTGACCTCGTGATCTGCCCGCCTCGGCCTCCCAAAGTGCTGGGATTACAGGCGTGAGCCACCGCGCCCGGCCTATATTATGTTTTTTAAAATGGAAAAAAACAAATATTATTCACTACAGAATAAATTTCTTGTGGAAATACTTTTTCACTTTTTTTCTGTCCTTTATAAAAATTATTTTAAAATTCATTGCTATTTCAACTGGGGGAACTACTGAAAACAAGAACACAAATAATTGGCATATCATGTCAAAATAAGGAAACAGTATCTAAAATTTGGCAAATGAGATTTTTTTAAAAGTAAATCAAAGCACAAGCATGGCTAGTTTAATATGAAGAGCTAAAGCATAAATAAAATGTTAAGATTTTTCTCTTTTCATTTTATAAATTATCTTGACCTTTGTTGTAGCAACTAATATTTTTGTATGATTCAACATGTCCTATATTTAGTACAATTTCTAAATTGGGCTTTAATACAAAGTTCGTCTGTTTGTTTATGTGTCTTAAAATTCATCTGTCTGATAATGTTTTGGACCGTTATTTTGCATTTATATTTCTTTTTTTAACATGGCCCAGTCCTCTATGTTTTGTCGTAGTTGGCTTTTCTAAGCTCCTTTTCTAGGTACATCTCAAATACGTGTCATGATTTAGGTCCCTCATTGCCTCACATAAAGAATTAATTTAATTTTATTCTCCTCCTATATATCCATAGTCATTCTGGTATTAGAATTTTGTACTCCAGATTTTTCTTTTGGTACTTGAATGCACAATGTTGTATCAAAGATTTCATAATCTTGTACTACCTCTGTTCAATGTTAGCTTAGAGCTATTAGAAACTGATCTTGAAATATTCCATATTATCTTGAGTATTTTAAGAGTAGTTTTGTGACTAATTCAACATGTTCTTTTACCATAAAATTATCCCATATAGCAGTATTTGAAGTAACATCTCATTCCAAATAAGAATTTGCTGTAACTTCAATTAGTGTTGACTATATCACAAGTGAATATTTTGATCGTCCTTCAAATTATATTCAATAAATATCAAATCATTCTTCTCCTATACTCTGCTAATACAAGGCAGAGGAGGAATATATTAATGAAAGACAGGATAAAGGATAGGTATGATCATGATACACTGTTTGCCAAAGATTTACAATTATCATTTGTTTCAAGAATGATGAGACTGTCAACTGCAAAAAAGAATTATTAGGAGCCTAAGTATCA
>PVKV010017741.1:0-46789 GCA_004027835.1 Alouatta palliata | reverse complement strand
CACTCACTATTCACCACTCAGTCACCACACACTCACTCACCACCACTCACCACTCACTCACCACTCACAACTCACCACAGTCACTTACAACTCACCACTCACTCACAACTCACCACTCACTCACGACTCACTCCCCACTCACTCACCACTCACCACTCACTCATGACTCACTCACTCACCAATTCCACTCACTCATCACTCATCACTCATGACTCACTCACTCTCCACTCACTCACTACTCACTCACTCACCACTCATCACTCACCCACTCACCACTCATCCACTCACCCTCACCTACTCACTCACTCACCACTCATCCACTCACCCTCACCTACTCACTCACCACTTGCTCACTACTCACTGATCACTCACCACTCACCCACTCACTACTCACCCACACCAACTCACCCCTCACTCACTCACCCACTCAGTCACCACACACGACTATTCGGTGAACATCATATAAACAAAAGCTACTACACATGTGCAGATGCAGAAAAACATGGTCCAATACCAGAAAACAAATTAAGTCCATAAAAATAAGAGATGGCAGATGCCCATACTGTGGTTATTGGGCAGGGATTTTTAAAGGAGCCATTATAAATTTGTTAGAAAAGTAAAGGAAGACTCATGCCTGTAATACCAGCCCTTTGGGAGGCTGAGGCAGGTGGATCACTTGAGGGCAGGAGTTCCAGACAAGCGTGGCCAACATGGTGAAACACCATCTCTACTAAGAAAAGTCCAAAAAAGTAGCCAGGTGTGGTGGTGTGCACCTGTCATCCCAGCTACTCAGGAGGCTGAGGCAGGAGAATCGCTTGAACCCAGGAGGCGGAGGTTGCAGTGAGCCAAGATGGCACCACTGCACTCCAGTCTGGGCAGCAGAGCGAGACTCCATCTCCAAAAAAAGAAAATGGAAGGAAAACTGAACATAATGAGTAAACATCAGAAGATCTAAAGAAGAAAATGGAAACTATAAAAATGAGCCAACTAGAAATCAAGAAATGAAAAATAAAAGTTTCTGAAAAGACAATTCACTGGATGGGCTTAGCAGCAGAACACACACTGCAGACAAAGCAACCAGTGAGCTCAAACACAGATCAACAGAAACTATTCAGACTACACACAGATAGAATAAAAAGGTTGAAAAATGAAATAACAGAACCTGAAAGGCCTGATAGTGAGTGGTCTAAAATATCTTTAACTGGAGTCCCAGATAAAGACGATAAAGAAGCAAGATTGAAATGGGAAAAAGTTAAATATGATGGCTGACCATTCTCTAGATTTGATGGCTAGTGTTGATCACACATATAAAGATGATCAACAAACTCCCACAAAGAATAGAAGGGAAGAAAACCACACACAGACACATCCTAGGCAAACTGCTGAAAATCAGAGAGAGAAAATTTTCAAAGCAATAGGAAGAAAATACATTGCACAAAGAGAATGAACAGAATAAGGAATGACTTCTCATCAAAAACCATGGAAGCCAGAGGCAAAGAAATGACACATGACATGTGGGCAAAAAACCCCAAAACCTCTAAACTAAAATTTTAGAGAGAATTTCAAAATGAAGGCAAAATAAAGGCATCATCAAAATTATCAATCAATAAAAATGAAGAGAATTCATGCCTAGCAGAACTGCACTAGAAAACATGTTAATGGCCGGGAGTGGTGGCTGATGCCTGTAATGTCAGCACTTTGGGAGGCCGAGGTGGCTGGATCACCTGAGGTCAGGAGTTCGGGACCAGCCTGGTCAACATGGCAAAAATCCTGTTTCTACTAGAAATACAAAACTTAGCCGAGTGTGGTGGCGGGTGCCTGTCATCCCAGCTACTCGGGAGGCTAAGGCTGGAGAATTGCTTGCACTTGGGAGGCAGAGGTTGCAGTGAGCTGAGCTGAGATCGTGCCATTGCACTACAGCCTGCGTAACAGAGCGAGACTCCGTCTCAAACACAACAACAACAAATGTTAACAGAAAATTTTCAGACTGAAGAAAATGCCAGATGGAAACTCAGATCCACAAGGAACAATGAAGACTGCCAGAAACAGAAAACAGTAAATAAAAAATATTTCCTTATTTTCAATTTTTAAAAAGAAATCTGACTATATAAAGCAAATGATAACAATATATGGCTTATAGTGTAAACCAAAAATAAAATTCTAAGCACCCTGACTGACCGAAAGGACCCTTCCTCTCGGCCAAGGGGATCCCAAAGAAATGGGAGAACCGAGTTCAGGCCATGTGGGGAAGTGGGGGTTGTACATGCCCCCCTCATTATACCTCCATCTGTCGGAGTTTAGATCCCGCTGACCAACATTCACATTAAAACAGAGATGGTAGAACTGACAAAACAGACTCTTTATAGCAACAAGACACCAGATTCCAACCTGAGTCTGGTACAGCACCACATGACAGATAGCAAGGCCTGAAGGAAATCCAAATATTTTATCCCAAAATTGATATATTCTGAAATGGTCTTGCAAAGCTGTCTCTTTTCAGAGAAATTTGCATTCTGTAGAGAATCTCCTTCCCTTACTAGGTCTATTGTGGAAAGCCTGATAACCCTTTTCTTTCTTTTTTTTTTTTTGATGGAGTCTCACTCTGTCACCAGGCTGGAGTGCAGTGGCGCAATCTCGGCTCCCTACAACCTCCGTCTCCTAGGTTCAAGTGAGTCTCCTGCCTCAGCTTTCCGAGTAGCTGGGACTACAGGTGTGCGCCACCATGCCCAGCTAGTGTTTGTATTTTTAGTAGAGACGGACTTTCACCATGTTGGCCAGGATGCTGTCAATCTCTTGACCTCATGATCCACCTGCCTCGGCCTCCCAAAGCACTGGGATTACAGGTGTGAGTCACCGCACCTGGCCCAGTCTGACACATTTTAAAGTCCAATAAGAGACATGCACATCTATTCTCTCTGAGGCCCTCTACTTGGAGGCTTCATATACATGACAAGAACCTTGGTTTCCACAATCCCCTTATCTAAACTCAAGCATTTCTTTATGATGAATTCAACTCCTCAGGCAGGGCTTAACTCTTTCAACCAATAGCCAATCAGAAAATCCTTAATCCATTTATGACCTGGAAGCCCCTGCTTTGAGATGTCCCACCTTTCTGGGCCAAACCAATATATACTTTCCAGGCACTGATTTCTGTTTTTGCCTATAACTTTTGTCTCCCTAAACTGTATAAAACCAAGCTGTAACCCAATCTCTTTGCGCACATGTTCTCAGGACCTCTTGAGGCTGTGCCATGGCCTGTGGTCTTTAACCTTACCAAAATAAACGTCTAAATTGATTGAGACCTGTATCAGATACTTTCTGGCTTATGATAGCACGTGCAGAAGTTAATTATACGGCAACATGACCTCCCCAGAAAAGGAGCAGTTAAATTAAAGTATATTGTTGTAAGGTCCTCATAGTAAATGTGAAAAGGTATAATATAAATTCAAGCGAACAATGATAAGGTTGTATATTGCAATTTTAAAAATAATAACAAGGGCCGGCTGGGCGCAGTGGCTCACACCTGTAATCCCAGCACTTTGGGAGGCCGAGGCGGGTGGATCACGAGGTCAAGAGATTGAGACTATCCTGGTCAACATGGTGAAACCCCGTCTCTACTAAAAATACAAAAATTATCTGGGCGTGGTGGTATCTGTAGTCTCAGCTACTCGAGAGGGTGAGGCAGGAGAATTGCTTGAACCCAGGAGGCGGAGGTTGCGGTGAGCCGAGATCGCGCCATTGCACTCCAGCCTAGGTAACAAGAGCGAAACTCTGTCTCAAAAAAAAATAATAAATAAATAAATAAATAAATAAATAAATAAAATGAAGCATGACTAAAAGATAAAGAGGAAATAAAATGGAATTCAAAGGAATAACTGATAAAAATTAAGGCAGGAAAAGGAAAAGATATAAAAGAAGAGAGAGACAATAAAAAACATATAAGAAGAAGGAAGAATAAACTCAACCAAATCAATTATTACAATAGGTGTAAAGAGATTTAACACTCCAGTTAAAAATGTATTGTCAGACTAGATTAACAGAAAAAGCAAGACTCAAGGCACATGCTACCTTCAGAGAAACACTTAAATACAAAGACACAGAGAGTCAAAAGTAAAACAGTGAGAAAAAATGAGATGGAAATACTGATCCTAGCAAGATGGCATGGCTCATTAATGCCAGACAAAGCTGGTGTAAGGACAATGAGTATTAGCAGGCAGAAAGGGAAATGTTTCACAGTATCATGAAGATGTAACAGTCTTAAATGTGTTTGCTGCTTCTGTGGCAAAGGGACGGTGCAGATGTGATCAAGGTCACAGACCTTGCAATGGTGAGATTATCCTGGATTATCCAGGCGGGGCCGCTCTAATCACTTGAGTTCTTAACAGTGGAGAATATTTTCAAACTGGGTCCTGTGACTGACACAGGAGGTGGAGAAGGACTCAGGGGCACAGAAACGGGAGCACTTCTAGAATCTGGAGAAGGCAAGGAGGTGAGTCCTTCCTGTGACCCTCCAGAAAGGATGCAGCACTGCTGCGGACAGCCAGGTGGGGCCTGCTGCTGTTAGGATTCTCCTCAGCAGAACGGAAAGGTCATGAGCTTGCGCTGTAAGCCATGGAGTCTGCGGTGGTATCTGAAGGTGGCCATGTATAGCAAACACGGCAGGAAATAACAGGAATGGAGACTGATGAAAGCACAGTGAACAGTCAAGAAAGTAAGGTTACTATAAAAATACACAAAAATGGAAAAACCCCTAGACCATGAGAAAAAAGAAAACAAAAATCACAAATAACAGATATGAAAGACAAGTTGTCAGTACTGATCCTGTACATGTTAAAATGCTAATGTGAGCTTATGATGATGACCAACTTCACGCCAACATATGTATCAGTTTAGATAAAGTGGAGCAATTTTAAAACTATAACTTCCAAAATTGATATAAACTGAAAAAGGAAATTTGAATATTTCTAAAGAAACTAAAAACTTAAATTTGTTGTCAAATATCTTCCCAAGAAGAAGACTCCAGACACCAGGAAATTCTGTCAAACATATACCGACGTAACAACACCAGTCTTACACAAACCCTTTCAGAAAACAGGGAAGACGGAATAATTCCAAAGTCACTGCATAAAGCAACCATAACTCTGATTTTAAAATCTGACACAGATATGCGAAAAATGAAAATGTCTGTCATAACCACAGGTATAAAAATCACTACCAAAATATTAGCCCAGAAAGTCCAAGACTTGGCCAGACAGAGGTGGCTCATGCCTATAATCCCAGCACTTTGGGAGACCGAGGTGGAAGGATCGCTTGAGCCCAGGAGTTTGAGACCAGCCTGGGAAATATGGCAAAACCTAATCTCTATTACAAAAAAAAAAAAAAAATAGCCAGGCATGATGGTGCACACCGGTAGTCCCAGCTACTCGGGTGGCTGGGGTGGAAAAATGGCTTGAGCACAGGAGGCTGAGATTGCCATGAGCTGAGATCGTGCTACTGCACTTCAGCCTGGGCCACAGAGCAAGACTGTCTCACACACACACACACACACACACACACACACACACACACACACGAATCTAATCTTGACCAAGTAGGGTTTACACCAGGAATGCAAAATTGGTTATATACTGCTAAATCTGGCCATATATAATTCACCATATTAACATGATAAGGCAGTAAATTATTATTTCAATAGGTGCGGAAAAATGCAGTTGACAAAATTCAATACTGTGCATGATAAAACTTCAAAATAAATCTTTTTTCTATTAGGCTAAAACTTGCTTCCAGTGACACCACCCTGATTATTGACGTGCCTGATCCTTCAGAGTCAACCGCTGAGAACCCCTGATACCATCTGTAAAACCTCTTTGCCAAGTAACATGACATAACCACATGGGTGATGTCCCACCTTACTGGCAGGTCCCACCCACTCTCAAGAAGATGTGTGTATGCAAGGTTTGTACACCAGAGGGCAGAAGCCTCAGGACCCCCTAGAATTCTGCCCCCCAAACCTCATCAGCTGGCTTCCTGTGAGGGCCTCCGACGGGAGGTGCTGCAGGGAGTAGGCAGCAGGACAGAGGGCCCTCCCCTGACCCGGATGGCAGTGGGGCAGCTGCTGGCGTCACCGTACTCAGTGGCTGCCGTAGTGGCAGTGGCAGGAGGGGAGCAGATGTGGCTCCTTTTAGGAGAGTCAGGCCCTGCACAAATCAGCTCCTTAACGTGGATCCAGAGCCGAGCACAATGGTGCCCCCAGCACAGCAGCTGGCCCAGGTGCCAGCCCAGAATCACCAGCAACTCCAGCCCAAGTGAGCCCCTCCCTCCTCTTGCCTGCGCACCCCCTCTTTACCTCCCGTGCTCCTCAGCCCTGCTCCACCTTTCTAAAGAACTCCCTGTACTCGGCATTCTCTGTTTAAATGCCTGGAGTGGAAAACCCTTGACACAGAGAGTCATCGAAATAAATTCTATACAGATTGGAGATGGAAATGCAGAAAGATAATTACTACAAGAAGTCATCCAATATTTATATCATTGTGAAATGATAAAGGCAGAAAATCATGAATGAAAAGCACTCTTAGAAATCATTTTTTTTTTTTTAAGCTGACTTTCTTGAAAGGAAAATGGGCAACGCAACACAAACGTAAAATCCATGAAAAGCCGCCACCAAGGGTTTTTCTAAATCCCGGGGTGTGCAGTGTCCACAGAGAGCGGGTGCTGCGTACAGGAGCTGATGACGAGGCGCTCAGGGCATCTGATGAGAAAGAACGAGAGTGAGGCGGGGAGGCCGGCATCCGGAGAGAGCAGAGGCCAGCGCCTCAGTGCTCTGGATGAGGAGACCAGAAGTGGGATTTCGAATGCAGGCCGCTCCCTGACCTGAAGGGGGCGTTCTGTGGGATGTGGGGACTCTGCAGCCTGGGTCCCTGCTCCTTGGGGGTCTGCTTTGTGGAGAACTCTCCACTAGAGCCCTGGCTGATACCCATGACTCAGCTCCTCATTCTAAAAAAGAACAATGAAATACCCACCTTTCAAGGTTGTGAAAAGTATTCTGTAATTTGCAAAGTGCTATACAAATGAGAGAATTTCAAGCCTATTTTCCCAGCATAATTTTAGAGTAAAAATAGGAGATGAGAGAAGGGGAAAGAGAAAAGCAGGAGGAATGCACTGGCTGTACTGTTCTGAAGGCATCAGGGCCACACAGAGCCAGGGTGCAGTCACGATCTGGTGGATCTGAGAAGAAAGGAAGACGTGGCCCCATACTCCAGGAAGAACATGTCTTCTGGCCTCACCTCCACTTCCCTTTTGTGCAGTGAGGGGTAGCTGGCAGCAGCCCTCACTTCCCACCCTGCTCGAGTCTCTGCATGCACTTGTAAAGGGACGGAGAGGCCACCAGTACATCCACAACCAGCACGCAAGTATGGACACGTCCACACCAAGCCTGCCACGTCCACGCCAAGCCTGCCACGACAGTGATTCTGCGATTCTGCAGCTGGATCTTTGCTGGGGCCTTCCACACTCTGCAAAGTTGCTGGTCCTCAGACACATCACACCTTTTCTCTGCCCAGTGAGAGCCCTGGAGGCAGCAATGACTCAGGGGCTGAAGAAAAAACATCCCCAACATGAGGTTCATGTGGACTTCCCTCTTTAATGCTGAGACACAGGGGCACACACTCTCCTGTCCTCTCATGCAATGAGAACCGTACAGACTCCTGGGGCAGAGAGGCCTGGACTGACCCTCATGTTCTGCTCCCCAGCTCTGTTCTTACCCTCCTTTCCTCAGGACCACCCCAGTGTGCAGGTGCTAGGAAGGATTGCCACCTTTGCCACCACAGACAGGAGCATGCCTGCAAGCTCAGGTGTGGGAATGAGCTGCCAGCAGCAATGGCTGGTCCTTGCAGCCACACCCTCACTGTGGCAATGTGCTTGCCCCAACTGGTGGCACAAAAGCAGACAGGAAGCATTATCTTCAAGGTCCCCTAGCTCGATTTTAGGCGCCTGTTTGTGCTATTGTGCCACACTGCCCACGAGGCCTCTGAGCACCTCGACAGCACCAACCCACTCTGCAGGCGGGGCCCTTGAGGCAGCAGATGAGGGAGGACACGGGGCTCCAGAAGGAAGGGCTGCCCATGGCTACCTCCCTGCAGCCCAGCACACAGGGCAGGTGGGTGAGGGGGGGCCAAACCCCTGCTTGTTACCACTCACACCTACCCATAATCTTCCAATCACTTTCCTCCCTTAGATACCACCTGGGGGGTTCCCAGCTCCCCCGAGCAAACAATTAGTCACACAGGAATGCCTCTTCCTGTTGAAGTGGGTCGTCTGGGGCACAGCCTGAGACCCTGCCCTGAGTCACACAGGAATGCCTCTTCCTATTGAAGGGGCGGCTCTGGGGGACAGCCTTAGACCCTGCCATGGGGGCCAGGCCACAGAGATGTGGTGTGGCTTACTGCCCAGCTAGGAAGTGCCACACATGGCAGCCATGGCCCAAAATGCCAATGCCCAGGGCGGCAGAGGCTTCCCACACAGCTAGGGCCACACGGCCCTCCCCACAGCAGGCTGTGCCATCACTAAAGGACCAGGTGGTCACAGCATCTAGGCAGTGGGAGGCCTTTATCTACATCACTGACACCCTCCCATGAGGCCCACTTCACAGAAGCACGGGGCCTGGTACAGCAGGGCTGGGGTTTAAACCACGCCCAGCTCTGAGCTGGTGAGCCTGACTCCTAGGAACACGGCCAGGCCTTCCTGTGCTGCCTCTCTCAGAGGTTATCCTTCCTTCCAACCCCTCCTGCTTGTGGTGGCGGCAGGACTGGCCCAAGGTGAAAACCATCATCCACACACAGGTTTTGGAAGCCATCTTCACGTGGCTAACACTGGCCAACGCTGCAACCCAAGTGATTCCTGAAGGTCACTGTGATCATGGGACGCCGACGGCCTGGCATGCAGGGACATCGGCAGGACAGCAGGGGCCTGGGAAGCAGCAATGCTTGGTGAGGACAGCAGAGTCCAGGCTCACTGACCAAGGGACACCCGGAGCTGGGGAGGGGTGCGAAATAACATACATCTTTCATAAGCAAATGCACACATTTCCACCAAACATCTCCCCCAAGTCTGGGGTCTTCAGTAAGCTCCTGGCTCATTTCCACTGGGTTTTGGTTTTGCCAGTTAATCACGCTGTTTCACATGGTTGGATACTGTAAATCACCTCAAAGTCTTTCAAAGAATATGCGGAGTAAATCAATATAATAGACATGGACAGTGTGGACACCAGGATGCGATACGCTTTATACCATTTTCATTAAGAATGAGTTACCAAGATGACAAGATATTGTACCACTAATTCTAAAAACAGAATCCCTCCAAAGGAGTCCTGGGAACATGCCAGAGCCCGCAGCACAAAGCCTGGTGCACAGGAGGGAACCAATGTGTATCTGCCAAGTGAAACAGCAATGGGTTCAGAGACGCTACAGCCAGGTGGGCAGCAGAGACAGGTGTGGGAGCGGGCAGTGAGCAGCTGCGGGCTGGGCCTCCTGTTCCAGGCAGACAGCCACCTCCCCCGGAGTCCACACCACCACGGATGAGGGCGAGAAGCACCAAAGATGTCTCAAGGATGTTCAGTGCCAGGACACCCCCCCAGGCACCTGCACCAAGGTCAAGGCATCCTTTGTCTTGCGAGGGCATAAATGAGATGCGGCAGTGACAACATTCACGGGAAGGCACTCAGCAGACCATCTCAGCGGGACCTGGGCCATCCTGAGGCAAAGTCCATGTGCAGGCTTCTGGGAGCAGCCATGGTACCCTGGCACAGGGTCACCTCCCAAGGCCTGACTGGCAGCAAGGCCACGGGAAGCCATGCTCCACGCCGCCACCATCTGGGTGCTGGAGAAACTCAGGGGCCTCCTGGAGCCCATGTTACTCCAGGTTCCTCTGGGTTACTCCAGTTTCAGGCCCAGCTGGGCAGTGCCCAGGGACCCTGGAGTGGCCATGAGAGCCAGGCACTGTGCAGGGCAGCTCAGCACACCTTCCTGCCTTCAGTGTCCTGTTTGCATTAAACTCCATGGGAAGTTCCCTGCACTGGCAGGATAAACCCATCACGGCTTTTTTTCAACCTAACAGCAGACCGCAGGGTTCCTGGAGAAAGGGTCATCCTTGCGCCCTTCCACCTACTTTTATGCAAAGAAAAGAAACAATAACATGGCTGGTGTCATTGACCAAACGTTCTGAGGTGCGAAAGGTGAAGAAAAGCCAATCTGCTTATTTTAAAGCATGGCCAGCTGCATATGCAAAAACACAACAACATCCTCCTGTGGTCACCACCCTGGAAGAAAGGTGGGCTCTGCCACTCACCCTGCAGCCTCCGCCTCTGCTGAGAAGGTGACGAGGGGACACACCCACACAGTGAGCACTCCAGGCTGACGGCAGAGACGGGCGGCTTTCTCAAGCAGCTCCTGTGACAGATTTCCAATGAATAGATGAAGTTAAAGAATCAGAACAAGTCTTTGCACAACAAAACAATTTTTGTTTTCAAATTATGGCTGTGCAATGCAGACTGGAAATGTTATTCTTTATTGAAAACAAGAAAAGTCATCACAAAGAACTCAGAGATTCAAGAGTAATGTGAGTATCCGTGAAAAACGCAGCAAGACCTAGCCAATCCTTTATGCATGACAAGGGTTAAAAGCTTTTCCCTCTGCGGGCTGCGTGTGGTTTCCTTAGGGTTAGCCCTGCCCAAGGCCCTCCCGGACTCTTCCCATCCCTGCCTCCTCCCAGCACCAGCCGTGAGGCCCTGCCCGGGGTCCTTGGGGCCCCGGTGCCCGTCCTGCTCCTGTCTCCCTCAGAGCCTCTCCTCCCCCTGAAGGAGAGAAACATCGCAAACACACAGTCTGACCTCCTGCCCTGCCTAGAACCCCACCATCCTCCCGCTGCCCAGCACCCTGCCCCCAGCCCGGTCCTCCCACTCCCTCAGCCCGTCTGCATCTCTCGTGTCTCCCAGGGTCTCCTGTCCCTTCTCCAGCATGGCTTGCTCTTGCTGTCAGAGTCCTCTCTGCAGAGCCCTCTGGGCCATGTGCCCTGACACTTGCACTACCCTGGGCAGCCTGGGTGGCCAAGTATCTCCACAGGACAATGCAGGCACTCAGTAAGTACAACAGTTTTTAATGAACAGCAAGCTAACAAGAGACAAGTGAAGGAAAGATCACCCTAACCAGGGAAAGCAGGATGCTTTGGGAGCACAGCAATGGGTGGTGCCAATGCAGGGGCCAGACGGCTGGCTCCCCCCAGCCCCGGCACCCAGCTGTGAGCCTCTGCACCCAGCCACGGCCACCCCACCTGCATGGCGGGGCAGAAACAGCACCCAGCTGCAGAGCCACTACCAGGAGAAAGTGGCAGGAAGAGTTTAGCACTGGGCCAAGGCCTCTGCCCAGGATAGCATCCAAGGGGTCTGAGTGTGAAGGAGGGAGCCACTCTAACCACCCAGCCCAGAAGTCATGGCTGAATCACGATGATTCCCTCCAGGAAGAGGAGGGGACACCCTGAGAGCCACAATTGGTGCCACGGGACAGCTGACCAGCTCCACAGATGACGCTGAGATGCTCTAGAGAGGTACACACCATGAGATCACAGACATGAGTAACTGCAGAGTCTGATTAAACTTAGCAGATCATGGGGAATAATCGACGGGTCTGGATCTCCACATACTGTTTTTCTGTTTCCACACTGGATTATTTAACCTTGTCTTGCATGTACAAGCCAAATACTTGCTAATGCAACACATTAGCAAATGCAGTGATGGGCTGATTCCTTCCAAAGAAAACTGCAGCTAAAGGCAGAAAATGAGCAAAAAGCATATAAGCAGAGTGCATCCAGGAGGGTCTACTTAATAAACTGCGACAACACGTATATTGGCCAGATGCTATATGAAGGCGGGTCAGTGACCAGTTCCTGGCTTCACTCACCCAAGAACGGGGAGAGGGCCCTGGTGGCGCAGTGAGCTCATTTAAGTATCGGACCAAGAGAGTTTTGCAGAAAAGAGATTTATTAGGCAGAGAGAGAGAGAGAGAGAGAGAGCTCCCACGCTGTCGTGGGAGGGGATCCGGATAAGAAGTCCACACAGGTAAAGACAGAAAGAGAGAAGGCTCCCACGCTGCCATGGGAGGGGATCCCAGAGAGGGAAATCCATATAGGTAGGGGAGTAGGGGAAATTTAACCCCGGCATTACTCCTGCCCCATTCAAGTTTTCGTCTAGTGAGAGGAGCTTTTCCAAACTTCCTCTGGAGTGACTGATCCTTGACTCTGACGCTGGATTGGCTGCCTGGCTCATAATAGACCCCTCCTTCCAAGGCTTTTGGTGGGCTTTCTAAACAAAGGAAGCTCACCTAGGCTGCCTAACCAGCCCGTGCGTGGGACAGTTAGACAAAGAACTCTAGGCTCCCAGAAGGGGAGGTGGATGGAGGCACGGCGATGGGAAGTTCTTGCCTTTGAAACCACACCCCCTGTGGACCCAGGAAGAGAAGTTAACATCGTCCCTCAAGTGACCGGCTCCTGGCCAGACGCTGTGGGCATGGCGTTGTGGCCCCTCTCTCTAAATCCATGTCAAGCAAAGCAAATGTACCAAAGCTGTGGGCACTGAGTCTGTCTGTGGCCCCGTCCCTGTGGCCACCTCCACCACTGCCGTCTGCTCCTCTGCAGCTCCTTGCGCTCCCAGGGGCCTGGCAGCCAGCAGGGAGAGGCAAGTCCAGATACTGGCTGTCTTGCAGGAGGTGGGTAGACCAGGGCAGGACTCAGAGAGTCTGGCCACCATCTCTGTGAGTGGGGACAGGGGAGCAGCTAAGTCAAGGCTAGCAGCCAGGGTCCCCCGAAGGCTGGCCATCACAACACTCCAGGGCCATCAGGACACCCCCCCATCCACGTGGGGATGTGGATGTGGCCTTCTTGCGCAGGACGCGGAGGCAGTAAGAGCCAGGCTGCAGGTGGCACCACAGGAGAACGGGTGAGTGGGGAAGTCACAGGTGACAGAACGGTGGCTGGTGCTGTTGCCACAGGTGGAGAGTGATCACATCAGAGAACATTCCAAGGTCAGGGCATGTGGGCACGATGACAAGAATGGATGGCAAGTCCTGGAGTAGGAGGCAGGAACCCCACGCTCAGGCACCCCATCTCCCGGGAAGATGCAGGGCTGGGAGTAAAAGGAAAGTCAGTTATTGGGCACCAGGGCCACACAAATGAGGTCAGGGAAAGACATCCTCCATCCCAGACTGTGGCCTAGGCACAGCGAGGCACATGGCCTAGGTGGAAGGGCCTCACCCAGGCTAGGAAGGGCACAGATGTGCACCAGGCTGCATGCAGTACTTGGCCCAAGGGCCCAGCATGAAGGGCTGGCAGGTGACCAGGGCAGGCAGCTGAGAGCAGAGGGGAGGGCAGGAGGCAGCAGTGAGGCCGGCAGTGTTGGAAGGAGTAGAGGCATGGCAGGGATTGGGGCCTCAGGGTCAGGTCAGGCACATAGCTCAGGACACGCCTAGGACACACCTGTGTGGAGCCAGCTGGGCACAGAGCTCGGTGCTGGTAAAGAGCCTCTCCATTCACACTCAGGTTCCAAGGTCTCTTCCTTTGTCTACTGATGCGACATCATCTGCACTTCACAGAAGTGCCGAAGCCCTGGCTCAGGGCACACAGGCTTGCTCCCACATCCTGCTGGGCCACGCAAGGGGCAGCCCCGACCTGGTCTGTGTGTGGACCTGCCAGGAGCCTCTGGCTTGGTCCAGCACTCCCAAGAAAAAGCTGCAAGAGAGGAGCGGCTGCCTGGCCCCTCGGCCTGTGCCTCGGGAAGGCCCCACCAGCAGCCATTACTCTGAGCTCCTGCAGCCTCCCCCAAAAAGGCAGCTGCACTGAAGCCAGGCCAGGGCTCGTGGAGAGAGAGCAGCACAAGAACCACCACTGGGTGGTTCCACGAGAGAACGGGCTGCGGGCAGAGGGAGGGGGTGCTGAGAGGACCCTCCCTGACAGCTGCCCAAGCCACCAGCAATAGGTGGTGGGGAGCCAGCACCTACCTGGTGAAGCTAGTACAGCCTCTGCCCACGTCAGGGCCTCCTGGGCTCAGCCACAGGGACATCACCTCAAGAGGTTGCTTGTCCTAGGCTCATTATTTATTTTTTAATCATATTCTGAGACATTAATTTTGTTATAATTAAAATTCCAGTTTGAGAAAAGCACTTGAGAAACTAAAACAAAGAAAGCCTGGTTCCCAGCACCCCAGGCTCTGGGTGGCCCTGCCATGGACGCATGCCTGGCCTCTCAGGGCCACGGGTACCTCGGACTGGCCGCCCAGGTGGGGTCACAGCATCATCTGCCAAAGTCATGCAGAAGATCTGTTCTGAGGAGAAGGGCCATCGTGGTTTCTGCTGAAGAATGCATTCTGCAGCCATCTCCCCTTATCCAAGGGGGGTATGTTCCAAGACTCCCAGTGGAGGCCTGGAACCATGGACTATACCAAACCCCGTTATAAACTGTCCTATGATAAACTGTAATGTATAAATTAGGTACAGAAGAAGATTAACAACAATAATAAAACAGAACAATTTCATCAATATGCCATCATAAAAGTCATATAAATATGGTCACTCTCTCTTTCAAGATATCTCACTATACTGTATCATGGGTGACTGAAATCACAGAAAGTGAAACTGTGGATAGGCGGCAACTCCTGTACTCATCGGACAACTTGTTAGTGTGATATAATTTCAAACCTTGAGAAAAGTGTCTGAGTATCAAAAAGAACTTCTGCATATCTTTACCTCACTTATCTAATGACTTATATTCTGGCCCATCTGGGTGTCATGAATTCATCCATGGACGCATTCATTCTCTCAATGGATCCATGCATCCATCCATCCATGCATCCACTCTCTATGGATCCACGCATTCATCCACCCATGCATTCACTCTCTATGGACTCATGTTTTTCATCCACCCATGCATTCACTCTCTATGGATCCATGCATTCATCCATCTATGTATTCACTCTCTATGGATCCAGGCATTCATCCACCCATGCATTCACTCTCTATGGATCCATGCATTCATCCACCCATGCATTCACTCTCTGTGGATCCATCCATCTATGTATTCACTCTCTATGGATCCATGCATTCATCCACCCATGCATTCACTCTCTATGGACTCATGTATTTGATCCATGCATGCATTCACTCTCTATGGATTCATGCATTCATCCATCTATGTATTCACTCTCTATGGATCCAGGCATTCATCCACCCATGCATTCACTCTCTATGGATCCATGCATTCATCCACCCATGCATTCCCTCTCTATGGATCCATCCATCCATCCATGCGTTCACTCTCTAGGGATCCATGCATTCATCCATCCATGCATCCACTCTCTATGGATCCATGCATTCATCCATGCATGCATTCACTCTCTAGGGATCCATGCATTCATCCACCCATGCATTCACTCTCTATGGATCCATGCATTCATCCATCCATGCATTCACTCTCTATGGATCCATGCATTCATCCATCCATGCATTCACTCTCTATGGATCCATGCATTCATCCATCCATGCATTCACTCTCTATGGATCCATGCATTCATCCACCCATGCATTCACTCTCTATGGATCCATCCATCCATCCATGCATTCACTCTCTATGGATCCATGCATTCATCCATCCATGCATTCACTCTCTATGGATCCATGCATTCATCCATGCATGCATTCACTTTCTCTATGGATCCATGCATTTGTCCATCCACGTATTCCCTCTCTCTATGGATCTATGCATTCATTCATCCACACATTCAGTCTCCCTATAGACCCACACCATCTGACCGTGTTTAACAGACATCATGCTCTTTTACCCCAAATAATGTACCATGTGTTTCCCAAAAACAACGTCCAGATAACCACAATACCATGATCAAAATCAGAACATGAGCTTTGAGCCAATACTATCACCTAATTCTCAGCTGATCCTCCATGCCCTATCCCCAAACATATTAAAAATTCATTCATTAAGCCCTCATATTGAAACTTTTTATAAAAATAACGCAAGAGGGCCTTCAAGAGCTATGTAATTAGAAATGCTATTATAAATCACGCTTCCTTTCTAAGAGGTTTGGGAAACAAATTTCACGCAATTCAAACCTCATACAAAATTTTTTAAAAGACAAAAGAAAATAAGAAACAAAGTAACATCATTACTGACAATACGGAGTCTCGCTCTGTTGCCCAGGCTGGAGAGCAGTGGTGCAATCTTGGCTCACTGCAACCTCCGCCTCCTGGGTTCAAGAGATTCTTCTGCCTCAGTCTCCTGAGAAGCTGGGACTACGGGTGTGTGCCATCACACCTGGCTAATTTTTTTTTTTTTTTGCATTTTTAGTAGAGACAGCATTTCATTGTGTTAGTCAGGATGGTCTCAGTCTCCTGACCTCATGATTCATCCACCTCAGCCTCCCAGAGTGCTGGGATTACAGTCATGAGCCATCACACCTGGCCAATCTAGTATTTTTAAATTGGCTAAAAGACATTAAGATAATGATGCAAAAGATGGAAAAAAGATGGAAAAAAGAATTCCAGAGAAGTGATACATACAGAAGGCAGAAGAAGAAGTGCAAATACATATGAACAGCACCCCAAACAGGAAACTGGGGCATGAGACACAGCAAAACCCCCAAACCAAATTTTAAAAAGCTCTTCTTAAAAACAGTTAAAACTAAGTGCAGGTTAGATTTAATTTTCTAACACTTTACTTATGATCGCACATCTGGTTTTAGAGGGTACAGTTGCCTACAGATTTTGTTAACGATACCTGCACAATTTCTACATGACAATATTGCTGAGCTCACCAGACGATTTGAAGAACTTTTGTTTTTTCTGTACTCCAGCATGGTTTATAGACCTCACATATGACCCTTCTTTTGGGACGTGCTGAAACACACCTGCAGAGGAGATTGTCAGGTGGTGTGAGTGCAGCCCTGTGAACGGCGTTTTCAGCCATCCTCACAATTACGGGTCTTTTCAGACTCGTTACATACATTAAGGCAGTTTTGTTGATTGACATTTTCATAGAAAACTGTTCAATTCACTTAGATTTTCAAATTTCTTTGCACAGAGGCTATAAACAGCAGTCTCTTAAAAAGTGTTAACAGGTTCCTACCTGCAGTGGTTTCTACTTTCCTGTTTCCCAAGTTTTCAAGTTTTACCTTCTCTTTCTTGATCCAAGTGGGTAACAGTTTAAGTATTTTACTGATTCTTTTTCAGAATTTATTGCACCAAGCAGTAAGTTTCCATACTCCACTATACTGACCTATACTCTTACCTTCATTCATTTTTCCTACTTTATCTTGAGTTGTTTTATAAGTCTTTCTCTAGCCTTCTGAGTCATATGGCTAGGTCATTCATTGGGAACGTTTCTGCTTTTCCAACATTTTCTTCTGAGAACTGCTTTTGTGGCACCCTCCTGTTTAATGTGCAATGTTCTCTCATTTTCATTACTTTCTAAACAGTATTCTTTATTTAAAGGCATTACGAAATTTCTAAGTATATAATGAAGTCTGGGCTATTTTGGGCTATCATTTTGTGTTTTTTTTTTCCACTTTTACTGTACTTTATAATTTCTGCTTTTGAAAATTAAGATTTTCTTTAAAATCAAATACATGACAGAGATGTTTGTGAATGGTCCTGGAGAGAGAGAGAAGGTGGAAAGAAAGGAAAAGAAAAAAAAAAAAAGAAAAGGAAGAAGACAAGTGTCCTCTGTGAGGGAAGAGAGTTGGTTACGAATGCTATTCAAATTCCTCATAAACATATGGACATTTTGGTCCTCTTGATTGGTCAATTGAAATTTCCCATCATGATACTGAATTGGTCCATCTCTTATTCTTAGAATTTCTTCCTACATAAATTTCTCAGCTATGTAATTATGTACAAAAAAGTTTATGATGACTATATCTTCTTAGAAGATTGTAACTTACCAACATGAAGTACCTTTGTCCCATTTAATGCCCTTCATCTTTTTCATGAAAATGTCATTGCTGTTCTGCTTTCCAGTGGTTGGCATTTATTCCGTGCCCTTCCCATTAACAAATTCTCTGTTTCCGGGTTGTTTTTAAGGCAATCTGAGGTCTGCCTTTTAATAGAGAAATCTAACCCATGTATTTGAATTAATGCCTATATCATGTCTTGTCTTATATATTTTCTATAATTTCAAATGTTTTCCCTTCTACTCTACCTTTTGGTGAATTAATCAGGTTTTCTTTGTTCTAAAATTTTTCCTGTTCAAGATTTGAAGCTATGCAATCTGTTTCTATTCCTCAGGGGGTTCCTATTTACTTACCTATTTTTATAGATGGAGTCTCACTTTGTCACCTGGGCTGTTTGCTCACCCTGGACACTGTTCCTGTGCACCCTAGTCAGCCTCGGGTGTTGGGGCAGGGAGAGGGACAGGTGTCTTTGGACTGCATGTGGCAATGTTTTGTCTCTTGGAAGTAGCTCCTCGTCCCCCTCTGGAGTTGATAGCTGGCCCCGACACACTTTTGACTGCCTGGGCCCAAAGCCCAGGGTTTGAGGGGGATACCTCACACTGCTCCTCTGAACAAGTGCTCCAACTCCCTCAGTCCACTAATCTGAGCGAGCATCCTAACTTCCACTCTTCTCTGCATTAGGTCTCTGCGTGTCTTCTGGGTGTTCTGATTCCACAAACATTGCCTGTTTTTATCTCTGAATAATCAATCAAGACATCTGGTCCTCTGACTGCAGTCATCCCTGTCTCCCAGCACATCATGAATTTCTGTTGTTGCTGCTATTTTAAACTTTCTGTCTTTTCTGGAGATTCTGGTTCAGGGTGTCAGGAGACGAGTGTTCTCAGGTGACCATCCTGTTACCATCACTAGAAGACTGACTTATCTAGAAGAAAACTCTATTTAGGTTTTCTTTCCAGAAACAATTGATAAGCTACCCTCTCATCCCAGAGGGACCTCCTGGGAGGACTCCCACCGTCTCTGCACCTTCTTGACTGCCAGACGCTTGCCTTAGTGGGACAGCAGACCCTCCGCTGAGCCCACCCCTCCTGGCATCCCATGGCTGCCCCCGTGGTCCTCCTGCCCTTGTTGCAGCTCTGCGGGTTGCTGCAACCAGCACAGAAACAAGCTACTGTTTCTCCCATTTTCAAATAAAGGCTGGAAACATACTTGTTAAAGTTCTGGTTGGTAAGATTAATCTCGACACAGTGGCCTGGAGCCCCGGGCCTGGCCTCTACCTGCTTCACAGCCTGGCCCTGGGAAGGGCGGCCCTGCAGTGGCCTGGGCCAGATGGGCTTGGAGTTGGCTTGCCTGAGGTCCCGGCACAGAGAAGACAGAAGCAGCAGGACTCACACCCAAGTGACTGGAGCGAGGAAAGGAAGGGCTGTTGGCCCAAGGCTGGGTACTGACCCAGGCTGGGGACTGGGCATGAGGCCCAGCTCCTAAGTGCAGCTCAGGGCTGGAAATGAACTGCATCCTCGCTTTCAGGAGCAAGACCTAACTACGTAGTTGCTTTATGTTTATTTAGGACTTACCCTGCAATTTCTCTGTTGTCTGTAATTACCCAGTGACATGACCTAACAGTTCCTGTGAAGTTAGTCAAGTGGTTGGCAGTTACCAAGGAAACCAAGTACTATTCTCTAAGTAGAGGAGGTAGTTGTGTTTTTAGATTTTTCTTAGTGTATTCTACTTCGATAGAAATTGACTTAATGACTGCCGCCAGTTGCAAAAGTAAGTTGTTAGCAGCCACCTGCCTTACGGCTGTCACACACCTCCCGCTTGAGCTTCTCCCCTTCCCAGCCCAGATCATGCTGAGACCATTGTCTCCTCTCTGTCTTCGTGTCTGGCTCCCAGCTTGCTTCCTTGTCCTTGCTTGACAAAAGCCACACCCTATTAAAGTCTCACTCTCTGCCAATTCCGTGCGCAGACTCTGGAGCTGCACACAACTGGAAGAGAACACAAATGGTTCAGTGTACTACAGACCAGACCACAGGCAGGCCACACACACCAGTGGTCACACCCACTCCCTGGCCTGGCCACACTCCCAAGCCTTCCAGATTCTACTGCACAAACCTTACACTGAACCATGTGAAACTGCCTTTCGTTGTACATCAAAAACACATAACTATGCATATTTCTTACTAATTCCTCTCTTTAAACTTCCCCCTTCCCACACAGGGCTGATGACCAACACAGCCTTCAAAGAGGGGCTTCCTGGGATGGTCCCCCATCTCTGTACCTTCTCTGCTGCAAGATGCTGGCCTCAGTGGGCCGGCCTGCCCCTCTGCTAAGCCCACCCATGTTCTGGGCGTCCCAAGACTGCATCACTGCTCCTCCTGCCCTTGTGAGAGCTCTGCTGCCTGCTATAACCTGCACTGAAACAACCTACTGTTTCTTCCACTCTCAAATAAAACTGTGGCTTCCTTGTCCCCTACTCCTCTTTTCCTTTGTAGTAAAACTCTTCAAAACTCCACCTTGCTGCCCCAGCCCCTCTGCTTTCCTTCTCCCTCTCCCGAGCACCCCACTTCTGCTTTTGTTGCCCGCCAAGTCTAAAACTGCTCAAGACCCCTAAGGACCTGCGTGAGCTCCGGTGGCTCATTCCTGGTTCTCCCCTTCCCCAACCTGTCCACAGGACTGAGACAATCTCCCCTCTCTTGACGAGGTGCTGCCCTCAGCTTTTGCGTCTCCTGGGCCCCTCGCTGGTCCCTCAGGCTCAGACTCTGCTTGCTCTTCTGCTGCATCCCAGCCTGCCAAGGTAGGGACATCCCAGGCCTTGCTCCTTGCTCTTCTCTCCACAGATGCCCCCTGGATGGCCCATGCCATTTCTGGCCATAAAATATCACAGAGGGACCAATCAGGCACAAGTCCACCTCTCCTGGGTCTCTCTATCCAACTGTGTGCTCACTGCTCTGCCTGAACGCCATGGCATCTCACCTTAGCTGCCCTCATCACAAAAGCTGGAGACAACTCTGTCCTTCCTGCTAACTGGGCCTAGAGCCCCACAGTCATCTCACCTCCTCTGTCCTATGGGTCACTTCCACTCTGAAGGTCCTACCTGCAAAACCTATCCCAAATCTGATCCTCTCATGGTGTCCGTGGGACCACCTCTCACCTGGGTCCTGGTAGAGCCTCCTCATTGGTCTCTAATTCCCTACGGGATCCCCTGAGAGACTATTCTTTACTGAGACAGCAGGGCAATTTGGTGAGAACCTAACTGAGCTCAGGTCTCTCCTCTGCTCAAGACAGCAAGCAATGGCTCCCATTCAGAGCAGAAGCTCTTAGGACGCCACAGATGACCCGCTCCTCACCTCCTGGGACTCAGCGCCTGACGCTGCCTTGCTCACTCTGCTCTGACCACACTGGCCCTGGGTTGTCCTCCACCTTAAAGCCTTCATGGTGGGGGCACCTCTGCCCGGATCGCTCCTCATGCATAACTCACACCCTCATCTTTCCTTTAACATCACCTCTCAATAAGGCCAGCCCTGACGGCCCTATTAACACTGGCAACTCCCAACTGCATGTATGCACACACACACACATGCACATACACATGTGCACACACACGTGCACATACACACGTGCACACACACATGCACATACACATGTGCACATACACAGAAGACACAATCACACATATGCACACATGCACTCCCAGGCATACAAGCCCACGTGCACATGCACCCACTCACATGTGCACACATGCACAACTCATATGCACATGCTCACCCTTGCACAGATACAGGTACACTACTCACACAACACACCCACACACATGCACAATCACACACACACACATGCAGTGTACACACACTCGGTAGGTACATTCATGCACACTTGCATGTACAGGCAGACACACACATGCATGCACATACGTGCACACTCACACATGCATGCACACACACTCACTCCTGACCTCTGCTTGGTGCCCCCTTCCTTAATCTGCTGAGTGTGCCATCTAATTTTCTCAGGTATGAAGCACATGCAGGACGGCCAGCTCTGGGGACACGGCCATTGGCGTGCACTCACTGAGGATGTGTTCCAAGCCCAGGACAGAGCCAGGCACAGAGCATGTATTTGGTTACTGTTTGCTGAATAAGTCTGTTGGATCTGGACAGCAATTCAATTCTTCCAGCCTCATTCAGAATTATTCCTAAAACCATTTCCAACTCTGAAGTGTGTCATTAGCTCCACTGCGTTTCTAACCTGAGAACGGCCCTGTGACTGGTTAGAGTCATTAACATTCTGCACAGATGAAATGTCTACAGTCACCACATACTCCAGATCATGTTATTTAATGAATACAAATTGTTTTCTCACTTCACTACAAATTATCCCGTTAAAAGGAAACAGACAAGAAGCAGGTCAGCATCTGAGAGGCCGCTGGCACTGCCTCTGAAGGGGCCCTTGTGGCAGCCCACGGTGAGTAAGGTCAATGGGAGTCAGGTGCAGCTCAGGGTTAAGAACCTCGAGAGAATGGTCAAGCAAAGGGAGTGACCAGAAGTCAGGATCGGCCCCGTGGGGTGGGAGAAAAAAGAGGGTGGGGTGTGGGCTGAGGTAGGTCAGTCGACAGCACTGAGGTCGGGGACAGGCAGGCACAGGGACAAAGCTGGGCAGGGCAGGCAGGGTCACAGGTGAGCCATCATCTGGAACAGGATGGGGCCGGGCAGGCAGGTCACCAGCAGGGGTAGACAAGAGTACCTGGGAGTGCTCCTTCTCCCGGCCTGGGGCCGCCTGTCCTGCCAGCCCACCTGCTCCCTGAGGGTGAGACACTGTCCATCTACCAAAAAGCAAGGGAGAAGCATCACGTTATCCAACGAACTTGGCAGGGCTGATGCCAGGCACGCTGCCCACACCCCGTGTGACCCTCCCCATCCCTCGCCCATCTCAATGTGGGGGTTCACAGGACACCTTGTTACTTGAATTCAGTACTGCATCCTCCAGCGATGGCCAGACATGATTCTACAGGTCACACACATCCCGGTGAGGAGACACCAGCTGTTCCTGGCTGTGCCCTCCTGTCAACTCCCGACACTGGTGCCCACCATGCAACTGTAAGCCCCCCATCTTCCCCTCTAGGTGTCCCCACTCTCTCCCTGCCTTGGCTACAGTCTCCTAAAAAACTTACCCTTTACTTGCAGACAGCATTACCTGAGCTACACCTCAGAGCTCCATCTCTGTAGTGAGGCTTTCAACTTTTCCTGTCGCAACAGTCCGCGCAGCAGAAATACGTTCTCAAAAATCTGGTAACACATTTGTGAAGGGTCAAAGGTGCCTGGCAAGCTGCAGACCCCAACCAAACTCTACTGTCTAATGGAGCAAAGTGATGGAGAAGCAAGGCCCTATCCTGTGGACAGCTTTTAGCCCTAGCTTGGGATGCCCCCCACTGCTGTGTGGACAGCAGTACCAGTGCCCACCAGTGCCCAAGCAGGGGGACTGGCTTAGTTCCCTGGAGACCCCACTACAGAATTTAGGCAGTGAGAATACAATTCCGAAAAGCAGTGTAATCCAGCACTTTGGGAGGCCAGGGCGGAAGGGTCACATGAGTCAAGGCTGGTCTGGAGTTTGAGACCAGCACAAGCAACATAGGGATCCCTCATCTCTATTTAAAAAAAAAATAATTAGCCAGGTGTGGTGACACACACCTGGAGTTCCAGCTATTCTAGAGGCTGTGGTGGAAGGATCACTGGGGCCCAGGAGGTCGAGGCTGCAGTGAGCTATGATCGCGCCACTGTATTCCAGCATGGGCAATAGAGCAAGACTCCGTCTCAAAACAAAATGAAACGCAGACGAAACCTCAAGATCCAGCTGTTATCCTAATGAATTATGCTCCAGACACAGGCACTAATTATGAACACATGGAAAATCTTAAAAAGGAGGAGAAACCATTTTTTAAACATTTTATGATTTCTAAGAACATTTGGGTTTATTACAATATACCTAGTATTTACCAGATTAAAAAGCAAGCACTATTATCATGATTTGTGTAGATGAGGATCAGGCTCAGAGAGGGAAGCAGTTGGGATGGGTCACACAGCTGGAAATTCTTTGTGCAGAGTTGCAGCACAGGCCCTTTCCATCCCAGCAGGCTGCATGCCTCTAGGGGACCCATGGACTCTTGTGCAGGAGGCAGGAGACAGGTTCTAATAATTCCTTCAGAGGGTGTGGATGAATTCAGGACACATTGCTATTTACAGCATTTTAATGACTATTACTCTGTGTTGCTAAGAGCAGTCATGGTACCAGAACATTCCTGCTCTGCGAGCACCCTAAGTTGTGAGTGAATTAATTCACATCATGTCTCCGGTTTCCCAATTATTAAACAACAGGAACACACCATGAGGTGGAACAAATGTAGTAATATATGTGAATTCTCTAACAATAATAACTCTTAAAACTCTGTGGCCTTAGGTGGTTTTCGTAACTCTTCAAAACGATACTTAAGGCCAGCTGTGGTGGCTCACACCTGTAATCCTAGCACTTTGGGAGGCCAAAGTGGGCAGATCACCTGAGATCAGGAGTTGGAGACCAGCCTGGCCAACGTGGGAAAACCTCGTCTCTACTAAAAATACAAAAATTAGCTGGGTGTGGTGGTGGGTGCCTGTAGTCTCAGCTACTCAGGAGGCTGAGGCAGGAGAATCACTTGAACCCAGAAGGTGGAGGTTGCAGTAAGCTGAGATTGTGCCACTGCACTCCAGCCTGGGTGACAGAGCAAGACTCCATCTAAAAAAAAAAAGATATATATACATAGCATACCCCCAATTAAAGGTTGATCATAAACCATAAAAGTATGCAAAATAGAACATCTAGAGCTGAAAGCATTAATAGACAAAAAGCAAAAAACGTTATCTCATTCTTTTAATTTTTTAAAACTATAAAACTACAACCATTTTTAGTGAGTCTGAGTTCTCTTCCATGCTCACTGAACTCTGTGCTTTGTGCGTGTGAAAGTCCTGCTCACTGCCTCGTCCATGAAGCAAAGTAACTGATTGCTCGCAAGGGTGAGGAGGAAACTGCCACCTTGATACCCTTGCCCACTACCGGTGTGAGTAGGTTATCTAGCTGGTTTTGGTTCTTTCACTGGTAATCACTGAACGATGTTCTTAAATCCCTACTTGTTCATCAGTTGGCCTGAAGAGCACGAGGACATCTTTCCAGCCCCGGCCTCTGCAGCTCAAGCCGTGCACTGACTTCCTCCATCACCCTTGTGAAGCTTATAACTTTAAAATCCTGTCCCCATCCTGACTTCTCACTCCGCTGTGCACTGTGCCTCTGGGAGGTCACTGCCAGTCTCTGTGACCTTCTCCCATTCTCCATTCCTCTTTTGGCATCTGGTTCTATCTCCAGGAGCTCTTTCAGCAATGCTTGTGAGAACCACTTTTCCCTAGTTCTCACAGGTTGAAAATGTATTACTGAGAAAATTATTTCTTTCTCTAAAGATTTTTGTATACTTTGCTACACCTTTTCCTACCATGGAAACTATGGCAAAAACACCTCAGAGAAGCCTGATCATCCCTTATATATAACACAGATACCAACAGAAAAATAGATGAAAACCAAGAAAAGCACTTCATGGAAGAGGAGCTCCAAATAGCCAGTCCACACACGGAAGATGTTCAGCATCATCAGTGATGGACTGCAAATAAAAACCAAAACCATATTGCTGCAATATTACTCCATACAGTTCATTTAACGTATTTTTGGGCAAAAATGTCATTATATGGGTGAGAAAGGGGGAAGATGTTGCTGTCCAAAACTTGGCATAGCTTTGGAAGAGCAATTACGGAGGAAAGTGGTTGCCTGAATGGTCGTAATATGAGCTGAGTCTGTATTTTGCTAGGGGGAGTAAACACTATATGAGAAAGCCAGAATGGTGTCAGTGACAAAGCTGAAGCTCTGCATGACCCGTGACACAGCAGTTCCACCCAGTGACATGCATCGCAGAGAAGTGTGTACTATACTCACCACGAGCTTGTGCCAGATGCTGGCTGGGCTTCTTGGACAGCAATGGACCGTTTTAAAATCTGGTTGCTTTTAAGATTTTTCTTGTCTTTGGTTTGCAACAAATAATGATGTGCCCAGATGTGAAAAGTTTGCTTTGCTCAATTGCTTGCTTTTTTAATTTGTTCATTTCAGGGTAGGCTGTTTCATGAATTTGAGTATAAATGTCTTTTGATGCTTTAGAAAAATCCCTGGTCTTTCTCTCTTTAAATGTTTTTCTGACCCCTGACTCCTGGGATGTTCATCACATGACATTTGACCGTTGACTCCATCCCCAGGGCCTCTTGCATTCTACCTTGAATTACCCCACCCTTTTTTCCACTGTGCTTCAATAGAGGTTGGCTGCATGGAACTGCCTCCCAGTACACTGTGCCTGTTTTCTCTGTGTTCCGTCTTCTGTTAGTCACATCCAGTAAAGTATTGATTTCAGATCCTATATTTTTCAGCTTTAGAATGTCCATTTGATTCTTTTTACAGCTGATTCCACTTGAAATTCTCCATCTTTTCATGGAATTTGCTTTCGCTAAAAGTTTATATAAATGGAAACACACAATATATATACTTAGGAGTTTTGGTCTGCCTGTTCTTACTCATCATAACTCTTTCAAGATTCCTCAATGCCATCATGTATATCAGTAGTTCATTCAGTATTCCAATATGTAGATGTACAACAATTCGTATAGCCATTCATGTATGGTTGGACATTTGCAATGTGAACAAACTGCTACAAATGTTCCTGTTCAGAGTTGTATGGAAATATGCTTTCATTACTCTTCGGTAAATACGTTCGAGGAGGATGCTGGTAGGTACATATTTAATGAGCTCTTGGTTTGACTGCCAAAATATTTCCAAATAACTGCATTACTTTCCATTCTTACCAACAGCAGATGAAAGATGTTTCGCATCCTTGCCCATATTTAGTATGATCAGTTGTACCAAGCGGTTTCTCATGTGGTTCTCATTGGCATTTCCTTGGTGACAATGACATTGAGCGTCTATCTATTCATGTATTTATGGGCCAGTCATATGTCTGTCTTTGTGAAACGGATATTCAAATCTTTCAGCCATTTTCATTTGTTCTTTATTTCCTTAGTACTGCATTTTAAGAGTTCTTTACACATTTTAGATACATTAGGTATGTGATTTGCAAATGTTTTTCCCGGTCTGTGGCTTGTTTTTGCACTCTCTTACTCATGTAAGAGAATGTAGCGAATTTTTATAATATTATGTTGCCTCAGAATCCATTTCGAATATAGGTTGGACTTTCTCATACCAGGAGCAGGGCTTGGTCATCCTCCACAAACTTTCCAGTTCTTTACCTCCTCCCGGGTCCTCAAGGTGGTTGATCAGATATCTGCCTTACACTACTGTCTCCTGGCGATCACCTTCCTGTGGGACAGCTAGACACAACCTACTTGATTCCCCCGCTTGCCCCCACAGCCCAAATGACTGCCCCAGTGACACCTTCTCAGTCAGTGTGATCCCACGGAGCTTGTGGCTGCTTGATCTAAACCCACCAACTAAAACTCCCTGCAGGAAACTGGCTTGAGTAATGCCCTAGACTCCAGTGAAAGTGCTGGCCCGCAGGTCCCTGGCTCTGTCCCTCTCTCTTGCTCCCCAGTTGCTGGTTGAGTATCCGTGTCCCGCATGGCTTCCTGCTTCTTGTTGGCCCTGCATGGCTGTCCTCTTCTCGCCGGGCTCTCAGTACACAATACAATACAAAAGCTACTACTGCTTCATGCTCTGTTGTGCTGTTTCCTGTGTGTTTCCCCTGACCCACGCACCCAAACCTAACTCTCTTGTACAGATTAGGGCTCTCCTAGAGAGTGGGTACCTTGATAAGAATAAACTAGACACAGTCAGACAAGGGCCACAAGGACATTAGCCAGTATAAACAAGTTTTGTGTGAAAGAGACACCTCGTCACAGGTTGGACCAGGTACCTACACAGGCATTAGACCACCTGCCAGGATAAAGAAGAACCCATTAAAGCATACTGTAAACCTCTACGACCCTGCAGCCCCATCGGATCATAACTAGAATCTGTAACCACTTTCCAGAGAGAGACTTCAATATCAAATCAGAGGAAAATATCACAACACTGTATTGAAGAGCAGAAATTTTTTAATTTTATGAAGTCCAATTTATAAATTTGTATATTTCACGACTAATGCTTTTAAAGTCATAACTAGGAAAACTTTGCCTAATGCAAGATCATATGGTCACAAAGAATGTCTCATGTTTTCTTCTACAAATTATATACTTTTGAGTTTTAGAGATCAAGACTCCTAATCTACTGTAACTTTCAAAAATGACAAGAGGTATAGGGTTTTTTTTTTTTTTCACCTGGATATACAATTATTCCAGGACGATTTGTTTAAAAAGCTATGCCTTTTCCCACTAAATTGCCTGGGCACTATTCTTGAAAATTAATTGACCATATATGTGTAGGCCTATTTCTGGACTTTCTATTCTGATCCACTGATCTACTCTTAACACCAATACCACACTGCATTGATTACTGCAGCCTTTAATAAGTCATAAAACCAAGTACTGTTATAGTCAAATGTTTATAAAAAGCCTTCTGAGACTTTGATTGGGAGTTCATTGATTCTATAGATCAATTTGGGGAGAATTAATATCTTAACAATATTGAGTCATCTTCACAGTAAACATGGTATAGCTCTCGATGTATTTGTCTTCAATAATTTCTGTCAGCAGTTTTTTGTAGTCTTCTGTGTTCAAGTGTGGCACATGTCTTGTCCAACTTAGATTTTTAATGTTATTAAAAATAATATTTTTTCATGAAGAGGAGCTTCAAGATGGCTGATGAGAGATGCATTTTATGCCCACCTCCTCCACATAGAAGAACCAAAAGAATGTATAGTCACATTTTGAATACATTATCCAAGAAAGAATGTGAATTCAACAGAGAAGTAACAGGAAATACCAAAAGTGAGGTAAGGAAAAGGAAGAGGGCAGCCTGCCTGGCTGGGATTGGTTGGGAGCCAGGAGTGACTTCTCAACACAAGAAAAGGCTGAATGAGAAACTTCCAGTGGCCCACATATCCACCATGGAATCATGCAACTCTGGCCATGGGAGAATCCTTCAACCCTCCCCAGCCCTGAAACTAACACCAGAAGCTGCCAGGAGACCACGGAACAGAGCTTGCTCCAGGGAAGGAGCTCCTGTTGGGTCCCACAACTCCCTGAGACCTAAGTGGCTACAGCAAGGCACCATTTTCAAGCCTAGCCTTTGGCAGACTGCATGATGTCCTAGGGCCCAACGGCGCTGCTACTAAGACATTACAGAAATTCGGCTGTCGTTACTGGGACTGGGGAACAAGCTGGAAGTACTCCCACAGCTGAGGATAAGAACCAAGTGAGGCACAGGCTACTGCCACCAGGGCTGGGGGGCATGCCCTATGGGGACTGGGAGCTGAGAGGGTGCACATCCCTCTGCATCAACTGAGGCTTTGTCTACCAAGGACAGACTCACCCTCTCCAGTGGCCAGGGCTTGGTGCAGCTGCTCCCATTCTTCACTGAGCACTCCACCTGGGGCCTGAGGATAGTCCCACCCCCCCCAACCAAAGGTGGCACCTGCTCTCACCACTAGGGTCTTGAGTACAAGCCCACCCAGCCTGGTTTCACCCTATTCCCTATTCCAAGACCAAACATATAGCCCAAGGTCCTGGGAATTGCCCAACCCAATCCAACATTGTGGGTGACTTAGCACTCCTTCCAGGGGCCTAAGCTTGAATCTCATCTCCCAGCTGCTATCACCTTAACGGGCACCTACCTGCAAGCACCACCTGTGGATCTAGAGACTGGCCCTCCCAGCTCATGGCAGCCACCACCAACATAAATGTACATTGCCCAGGACCCAGCGTATCATCCTACTACTGCTACTGTCATCATCCATGCTATGCCAGTTTCCCAGGAGCCCAAGAACCTACCCACCAGCTTGGTCCACTGCTGCTATTACCAGCATCCAAGCAAGACACCTGGATGCCCAATAATCGGCCTGGTGCTAACCACCAGCACAGGTGCCGGGATACGCCACCCCAAGAGATGAAGATAGGCATGCTCAATCCAATGTTGCTACTAGTGGGGCCTTAAGTCTGGCTCAGCTGGCATCCTAGTCCCTAGCACAGCCTCCACTACTAACTGCACCTTAACCTACTGAAGAAATCACAGACACCACTAATGCTGTTTACAGACAAAGCTATCATATAGAGACTTGACTACTACATGCACCCAGAATGTCCCAACCAACATGATAGATTCATCTTCAGGAAAAAGTCCTCCCTATGAAGTGAATTCAAAAATACAAGGAAGCAACTGTTATACCAGAAGTGCAGACATCAAAGTATGAACACAGGAAACATGAGAAAGCAGAAAAAAATGACCCTCCCTAAAGGAACACAATAATTCTCCAACAATAATAAATCTTAATCAAAAAAAATTTTTTGAAATCCCAAAGAATTCAAAATACTGATTTTAAAGAAGCTCAGTGAGATACAAGAGAATTCTGAAAAATAATACAAAGAAATCAGGAAAAGAATTCATGACGTACATGGGAAATTTACCAAAGAGACAGATACTTTTTTAAAAAACCAAACAAATTCTAGAACTGAAGATTCATTGAAGGAGATACAAAATACATTTGAAAACTTCAACAATAGACTAAATTAGGGAGAAGAAAGAATCTCTGTATTTGAAATAATCCAGTCAGATAAAAATAAAGAAAAAAAATACAGAAATACTTCTTGATATTTGGAATAACGTAAAGTGACAGAATATTCTAGTTATCCGTATCCCCAAGGGTGAAGAGACAAAGGAAGGACTAGAAAACCTATTTAATGAAATAATAGATGAAAAGTTTCCAAGCCTAGCAGAAGATTTAGACATTTAGATAAAGAAGGCTCAGTGATTCCCAGGCAGACACAATGCAAAAAGACCTTCTCTACAGCATATTATGTCAGACTCTCTAAAGCCAAAGATAAAGAGCAAATCCTAAAAACATCAAGAGAAAAGCATCTAGTCGTCTTAAAGGAAACCCCATCAGACTGACAACAAATTTCTGAGCAGAAACCTTACAGGCCAGAAGAGAATGGGATGATATATTCAAAGTGCTAGGGGAAACAAAACAAAACAAAACAAAAAAATAAAAAAAACCTGCCATCCAAGAAGACTATATGCAGCAAAATTATGCTTTGTTAATAAAATCCTCCCAAGACAAGCAAATGCTGAGGGAATTTGTTACCACTATATCATCCCTACAAGAAATGCTCAAGGGAAACCTAAACCGGGAAGCAGAAAGATGACATTTACCAACATGAAAATACATGAAAGCATAAAACTCAGCGGTAAAGCATCATACAAAGAAGGAAGAGAAAGGACTTAAATGGTACCACTAGAAAAATCCACCAAATTAATAAGCTAAAAAGAAACAAAGAATACATAAAACAAGAAAACAATTAACAGTATGACAAGAACAAAGCCTGTCATATACTAACCTTGAATGCAAAGAGTTTAAATGCTCCACTTACAAAAAAAAAAAACCAGAATGGCTGAATATATTTCGAAAACATGATCCAACTAAATGCTGCTTACAAGAAACTTTATAAGAAACTAGCCTTGCCAGTAAAGACACATATGGACTGAAATTAAAATGATGGAAAAAATATTTTGTACAAATTGGAAACCACAAGTGAGCAGAAGCTCTAGTTATATAAGATAAAACAGACTTTAAGCCAAGAAAAGTAAAAGACAAAGACAAAGAAAGTCATTAAAAAGTGATAATAGATAAATTCCAGGAAGAGAATATAACAATTCTAAATATATATGTACCCAACACCAGAGTATCCAGATTCATAAAGCAAATATTACTACGTTGAGAGAGAGAGAGAGAGAGAGAGAGAGAGAGAGAGAGAGAGAGAGAGAGAGAGGGAGGGAGAGAGGGAGAGAGGGAGAGAGGGAGAGAGGGAGAGAGGGAGAGAGAGAGAGAGATTCAAATACAAAAATAGTGGGAGACTTCAACATCCCATTCTCAGCATTAGACAGATCATCTAGACAGAAAATCAACAAAGAATCATCAGATTTAAACCAGACTTCAGACCAAATGGACCTAACAGACATTTATAGAGCACTCTACCCAACAACTTCAGAATATACATTTTCATCAGCACATGGAACATTCTCCAGGGCAGATTACAAAACAAGTCTCAACAAATTTTTTTAAAATCATGTATCAAGTATCTTCTTAGATCACAACAGAATAAAACCATAAATCAATACCAATAGGAACTTTGGAAACTACACAAATACATGGAAATTCAACATGTTCTTTGGTCAATAAAGAATGAAAATCAAAAAAATTCTTGAAACAAATGAAAATAAAAACACAACATACCAAAACCTGTGTGATACAGCAAAAGCAGAGCTAAGAGGGAATTTTATAGCAATAAATACTTACCTGAACAAAGCAGACAGGTTACAAATTAACAATCTACTAATGCATCTCAAGGAACTAGAAGTACAGAAACAAATCGAACCAAAAATTAGCAGAAGAAAAGACATAATAAAAATCAGAGCAGAACTAAATGGTATACATACCAGAAAAACAACACAAAGGATGAATCAAACAAGAACTTGGTTTTTCAAAAGATAAACCACTAGCTAGACTAACCAAGAAAAGAAGAAGGCTGGGCACAATGGTTCACGCCTGTAATCGCAGCACTTTGGGAGCTGCAGTGGGAAGACTGCTTGAGGCCAGGAGTTCAAGACCAGTCTGGGCAACACAACAAGACCTCATCTCTATAAAAAAAATTTTAAAAGTTAGCCAAAAGTGGTGGTACCCATCTGTAATCCTAGCTACTTGGGAGGCTGAGGCTGGTGGATTGCTTGAGCACAGGAGTTTGAAGCTGCAGTGAGCTGTGATCATGCCATTGCACTCCAGTCTGGGCAACAGAGTGAGACCCTGTTTCTAAAAAAATTTTTTTAATAAAAAAGAAGAGAGAAGAACCAAAGAAAACAAAATCAGAAATGAATAAGGAGGCATTACAACTGATACCACAGAAATACAAAAGATCATCAGAGACTATTATGAAAAACTATATACTCACAAACTAGAAAACCTGGAGAAAATGGATATATTCATAGAAATATACAACCTGCCAAGATTGAATCAGGAGAAAATAAAAATCCTGAACAGACCAATAAGGAATAGTGAGACTGACTCAGTAATAAAAGTCTCCTAACATAGAAAAGCCCAGGTCCAGATGAATTCACAGCAGAATTCTACCAAAAGTACAAAGAAGAACTCATACTAATCCTCCTGAAACTATTCCAAAATATCAAAGAGAAGGGAATTCTTCCTAATTCATTCTACAAAGCCAGAATTACCCTGATACCAAAACCAGACAAGAATATGACCAAATAAAACTATAGGCCAACATCCCTGATGAACACAGACACAATAATACTCAACAAAATATTAGCAAACCAAATCCAACAGCACATCAGAAAGATAATATACCATAATCAAGTGAGATTTATACCAGGAATATAAGTATGGTTCAATATATACAAATCAGTAAACATGATACATCACAAAATAGAATGAAGGACAAAAACCATATGGCCATCTCAATAAATGCAGAAAAGCATTTGATAAAATTCAACATCTTCTCATGATGAAAACTCTCAACAAACTAAGCACAGTGGTAACATACCTCAAAATAATGAAGCCATATATGACAAATCCACAACCAACATAATACTAGGGAAAAGTTGAAAGTGTTTTCTATAAGAATTAGAAGAAGATAAGGATATGTACTTTCATCACTGCTATTCAACATAATACTGGAAGTCCTAGCCAGAGCAGCCAGGTAAGAGAAAGATATAAAAGGAAACCAAATTGAAAAAAAAAAAAAAGAGGAAGTCAAATTGTCCTTCTTTGCTGATGATATAATTTTATTGAGAAAAAACTAAAGACTGCACCAAAAAAACTTTTAGATTTGATAAATGAATTCATAAGTTGTAGGATGAAAAATCAACATACAAAAGTCAACTCACGCTTGTAATCCCAGCACTTTGGGAGGCACCAACGTGGGAGGATCATGAGGTCAGGAGATTGAGACTATCTTGGCTAACACGATGAAACCCCGTCTCTACTAAAAAATACAAAAAATTAGCTGGACGTGGTGGCACACGCTTGTAGACCCAGCTACCTGGGAGGCTGAGGCAGGAGAACCACTTGAACCCAGGAGGCAGAGGTTGCAGTGAGCAGAGATGGTGCCATTGCACTCCAGCCTGGTGACAGAGTGAGACTCTGTCTCAGGAAAAAAAAAAAAAGGTCAGTAGCATTTCCATACACCAATAGTGATGTAGTCAAGAAAGAAATCAAGAAGACAATTACATTTACAATAGTTACACAAAATACCTAGGAATAAATTTAACCAAGGAAATGAACGATTTCTATAAGAAAACTACAAAGTGCTGACAAAAGAAATTGAAGATGACACAAATGGAAAAGCATCCCATGTTCATGGGTAGGAAGAATTACTATCATTAGAATGACCATACTGCCCAAAGGAATCTACAGATTCAATGCAAGCCCTATCAAAATACTGACCTCATTCATAGAATTAGAGAAAACAATCCTAAAATTCATATGGAACCAAAAAAAGAGCACAAATAGCTAAAGCATTTGTGAGTAGAAAGAACAAAGCTGGAGGCATTACTTTACCTGACTTCAAAATATATAACAAAGGTACAGTAACCAGCATATGGAACTTATATAAAAATAGAGACAGAGATCAGTGGAGCAGAACAGAGAACCCATAAATAAAATCACATATTTATAACCAACTAATCTTCAACAAAGCTGACAAGAACTTACACTGGGGGAAAAGAACACCTTCTTCAATAAATGGTGCTGGAAAAAATTGAATAGCAACATGCAGAAGAATGAAATTAGACCTTATCTTTCACTACACACAATAATCAATTCAAAATGGATTAAACACTTAAATGTAAGACCTGAAACTGCAAAAATATTAGAAGAAAACCTAGGGAAAATGCTTCTGGACATTGGTCTAGACAAAAAAATTATGGCTAAGACCTCAAAAGCATAGGCAACAAAAACAAAAATAGACAAATGGAACTATATTAAACTAAAAAGCTTCTGCACAGCAAAGAAAACAATCAGCAGAATGAAAAGACAACCTGTTGAATAGGGAGAAAGTATTTGCAAACTATTCCTCTGACAGAGGACTAACATCCAGAATATAAAGGAACTCAAACAACCAAAAGGGGAAAATCCAAATAGTCCCATTAAAAAGTGAACAAAGGACATGAATAGATATTTCTTAAAAAAAGACACACAAACAGTCAACAAGTATGTGAAAAAATGTTCAACAAAATCATCAGAGAAATGCAAATCAAAACCACAATGAGATGTCATCTTGAACCATTCAGAATGACTATTACTAAAAATAGAATGGCCATTATTAAAAAATAACAGGTGTTGGCAAGGATGTAGGAAAAAGAATATACTTATATACTACTGGTAGGAATGTAAACTAGTACAGCCACTACGGAAAACAGTACAGAAGATTTTTTCACACACACACACACACACACACACACCTAAAAATAAAATTACCATTCAATCAAGCAGTCCCACTACTGGGTATCTACCCAAAGGAAATAAAATCAATATATCAAAATAGTACCTGCACTCCCATGTTTATTGCAGTACTATTCACAATAACAAAGATATGGAATCAACTTAAGTACTGATCAAAGGATGAATGGATAAAGAAAATGTAGTACATGTACACAAAGGAATACTTGCAGTCATAAAAAGAATAAAATCATGTCAGTTGCAGCAACATGTACGGAACTCAAAGTTATTACCTTAAGTGAAATAAGCCAGGTACAAAAAGAAACATATCTTATGTTCTGATTTATATGTGGAAGTTAAAATATTTGATCACATGGAGGTACAAAATGGAAAGATAGATACTACAGACTAGGAAGGGTAAATGGGAGTTAGGGGAGAGGATGAAGAGGAAAGAAAGTGGGTTACAAACCTTCAGTAAGATAGAGGAAACAAATTCAATATGATCAGAGTAGGGTGAACGTATTTAACAAAACTATATTGTATTCAGGCGATGGACACGTTACATATCCTGATATGATCACTACACATTATGTACATGTAACAAAATTTCACGTGTCCCATAAATTTTTACAATTAAAAAAACAGCTTAGCAGATAAAAACCTAATAAATTACCTTAATATTTAAGTATTTGTTGCTAGTATACAGATATAAAATTGATTTTTGTATGCTGATCTTGTATCCAGTAGCATTGGTAAACTTACGCATTAGTTCGGTAGCTTTGTTTTGATTCTGTAGGATGTTCTACAGAGTGAAACATACTGAGAGGAAAGACAGTTTTACTTCTTCCTTTTCTATTCTGATGCCTCTTTCTTTCTTGTCTATTGAACTTGCTGGAACCTCCAGTAAAATACTGAATAGAAGAGATGAGAGCAGGTTTCCTTGCCTTACTCCTCATCTTAGGGGAAAGTATTCAGTCTTGCACCATTAAATACGATGTTAGCTCTGGATTTTTCATAAATGCCATGCATCTGAGGAAGTTTCCTTCTATTATCAGTTTCCTGAAAGGAGTGTTGCATTTTGTCAAATTATCTCACTGCATATTCTAAAATGATACTGTTTTCGTTTTTAGTCTATTAAGATGGTGAATTATACTGGTTAATTTTAGACAATATGACGCTCTGAAAACGCTCAAAGCTTACATTTATTTCTCAGTCACCCACCACACGAAACTGCTAATTAATGCTAAACTTCCAGTCAACTGAAATCCGTAAGTCTTTATTGAAAACCCACCATGTGCTTCAAACAGAACTTTAATGAACTCATCATGAACATGTCGCTCCTGAGACCTAGTTTGGAGTATTAATTAGCCCACTGTCCTAGTCTCAAATACATAATCTACTGCATACACGCATGCAAAAGGCTTAATGTTACAACATTCAAATCCTGGTTCAAGGCCACAAGAGCAGCTGGATTATAAGGCACCAACAATTCTATCAGTGGGCAGCAATGCAGAGCCCTGGCTGAGCCAGGGGAAGAGCAGGCACCTCCAGCCAGGGCAGGAGGACTGGCAAAGGGAGCCGGCGGCTCAGGCACACACGCTTACGCTCCATCTTTCCCAAATTTCCACTGAATTGAGTGAAGACATGAGGAACACAGACCACTGGAAAGCACAGATGCAGGGCCCCACGCAAGCTCCCATCTGACAGCATGGGCGGCGAGTTTTAGAGGCCCCTCTCCTGCCCTTCCTGAAAGGCAATGCCCCATGGAGGCAGTGGGTGGAGGGAGACACTGGGGGCACATGGCTGCAGAGGCTGGCCCCAGCCACACAGGGTGCCACACGGGACTGGAGGCCACCAAGGCTCCTCTCAGCACCCCACAAGGCTAGGGGTCCCAGAACTGGTGTGAGGCATAGCCCAAGTGAACTTTCATCCATCTCAGAGTCAGAAAGACCTTTAAGGAGATCCCGGTGAAAAATGAGGGGCTGCAGCAGAAAATGTCCACGCACACTGGGAAGAAGACAAGACCAGGACTGACTTCTCCTTCAGGGAGCAACAAACAGAAAGAAACACAGAAGCCAAAATCCCTGTCATATGAAGAAAAACACAAAAACACAGCAGGAAGTAGAAGAACTCATGTTTGGAAACACGTACAAAAAGAAACATGATTTTAGTCAATGGCCTGTTATGTGCTTGCAGAGATGAGAAGGAAAACAAAATTCAATGAAACAAGAGATCAAAAATTGTAAAATGGTAGTTTAAAAAGAAAAGGAAATATGAATAAGAAAATTATACTTGGCTTTAAAATAGCTTAAGATAACGTCTAGAGAAACTGTAATCACAAGAAGAAATAATTATAAAAATTACAAATTTCATTTAGTTACTTTCCATATTCTTCATCTTCTGTTTTCTTATCTGACATCGGGGGAGAGGAGCCCTCAGTGGAGCTCGGGTGCACCATCCGGCAGATGGACACAAGGAGGAGGGAGGCAGGTCGCCTTCAATTATACACCGTGTCCAACATAAGGCCACCACCTGCCGACCTCCCTGTGTTCACCACGTCCTGTGGTGGTGAGCACTACCATCCCCAAGGTCCACTGTGCACCTCAGGGCTACAAGAGATGGCCAGCCAGGTGAAAACCTGGCAAGGCAGCAAGGTAAGACTTTAGGACCCCAGAGAGAACTTGCAACCATGGTGGGGAAGAGGCTGGTTGACCTGCATGCCAACCCAGAGTTTTAGAGAAAGGCACCTAAAAGGTCCAGACACCAGTTCCCTCCTCTGTAGGGGGAACACAAGGCCTGCCTAGACAGGTGGTCCCAAGAATTAAACTGCACAAGGCACCACAGGGGGCACCCATTCAAAGATCCTTTTCATTTCACAGATGCAGGCGTCCAGCCACACGCACAGTGATGCGTCCATAGTCCCAGCACGGGCTGCAGACAGCCCTGCGTGAGCACCATGTCTTCCAATGGTGAGCATGGACTGTCACCTGCACTCTGGGACAGGTTTGGGAGGGCCAGCTTTTACCCTGAGGAACAGGTCGTCCAACATTCTCTCAAGTGTAGAAACTGGTGTCCACTCAATTCAAATCACAGAATAACCACAAGCGAACATTGTGGGAAAGCAAACTGATCTCATGCCGCCCACTGTGCCCTGTGGGGCCCTGGAACTGAGCCAGGCCTACGTGAATACAAGAAGACATGCATTACGTGGAGAAACAAACGAAAGAGGCAGAGGCTAAGTCCGCACAGGCAATGCAGTCTGCGCCAGTGCCACACACAGCCTTGAACCTACTATTTGGGTAATGATCCCCAAATGTCCCTGAACAGAGGAGTAGAGGGACCAACCTTCTGGAACACCCGACACATGCTTGCCTCCTGCCATCGGTCGTCAGGCTCTGATTGCGCCCTGGAGTTCTGGCATCCCCAAGTCAGACGGAACAGGTAGGGGTGCCTGTGGTGGAGACAAGGGGATGAAGGCACAGCAGGCCAGGGGTACCCGGCTCCCTGCTCGCAAGGCGGGCACGGCACATCCTCAGCCAGGCCTCCAGCTGCAGGCAGCACCCCAGGAAAGCCTGCCGCTGCCGTGGGGAGGGCCAGGTGCACCAGAGCAATGGGTGAAGGTAGCAGTGGCAGAGCCTTCAGCTTCATGCAATGTGCGTACTCAACTCCCGTGTTCTGAACCGTCTTCAACGTTTCCTTCGCTCAACAAATTTAAATCTCCACAACGTAGAAAGGAAAAGTTGTGTTGTGCTATTACACTGAATCAAGTGGAATGGCCAGGAAGCTGTCACACAAGAAGGTGATAATGATATGCTGGCAAATGTGAATGCATCCCCCTCAAACAAATCTGCGTTGCCACTCCTAAGAAACCATGATGACGTCCCACAGTCTGGCACTCAGTAACAAGAATTCTGCCAGTTGATTTTCACGAGCAATTGAAACGCCTTCAGGAATTTATTGTAAGCAAAAGCAAAGCCAAGTACAACACAGTATAACAGATGTGAGAGTCTCGCAGTGCGGGAAACTTTCATCTTGTCCAAGTGCTTTTGCTGAGGAAGTGACGGTGGGTTACCGCCGCCCATGCAGGGAGCATCAGCAAAGGCCCATGGCAGGGCTAGGCCTCCGCAGGCACCACGGCGGCCGCACACAGAGGTGCCTCATGGCCCAGGCTCTCCCCGCCGAAGGGTGAGAAGGCAACTGCCCCATAGTGCATGCTCCAGTGCAGCTGGGAGGGGGCAGGACAGAAGCTGGTGCACCCTGGCAGCAAGGACACTGGCATGGTGGCCTTTCATGAACATGGGTAGCAGCACTGGTCCTAGAACTACAGGCATCCTTCTCAAACAATCAGGTAAAAAGCAAACCTGCTAGACCTCACTGAAACACCAGCAGGATCTCTGCCCTCGCTCACACTGCCTGCCCCTCTGACAGCCCTCCTTCTGCCAGCTTAGGGCCCAGCACAGGCCCTCTCCTCTCTGACAGCCTGTCAGTGCCCCCAGGGGCACCATCTGCAGGGGCCCGGGGACTGACATGAGCAGCAGAGTCGGAGCAGGGGCCATGCCATGGCCTCCCAACTGGCCAGCACAGAGCTGCCTCACCACGAAGGGCTGTCCTTTCCTGAGCAAGTCCTTCCACCACCCCACGCCCCATTTTTTAAAAAGGGGAGAAAAAAGTGCCACCTCAAGAAGGCAAAATAGTGTAGTGCAGCTGCTATGGAAAACACTCTGGTGGTTCCTCAGTTAAACACAGAGTCTCTACATGTCCCCAGGTCCATGCCTAAGGAACTGGAAAGAGGTGTCAAACAAAAACTGGTACAAGAATGTTCATGGTGGCACATTCGCAACAGCTGAAAGGCAGAAAAGCAAATGTCACTAACCGATAAGTGGATGTGGCATATTCATACAATGGAGCAATATTCAGCCATAAACAAGAATGAAATTCTGATACATGCTACAACGATGTAGACAAACCTCAAAAACAGGATGCCAAGTGAAAGAAGCCAGACACTGCATGCTTCCACTTATATTAAATACCCAACTCGGGCAAATCCGCAGACAGAAATTAGATGGGTGGTTGCCAGGGGCTGGGAAAGGGGGACTGGGAGGGGCTGCTTAACAGGCACAGGGCTACACTTTGGGTGGATGAGAATGTTCTGGAAGTAGGCAAACGTGGTGGCTGCACAGTGCCATGGCTGTGCTCAATGCCCACTGAGGTATACACTTGAAAATGGCACAGTTTAAGTGATGTGAATTATGCCTCCATTAAAAGTGGGGAGGGGAGTGGCCTCCTCACAGAGCTGCTGTCAGGGTCAAAGCTGAGTACTCTGTTAATGAGCGTGTGTGTGTGAGTGTGCATTTCTCTAATCAGTGCCTGACACACAGTCATGATACCACTCTTCTTGTTCTGTTGTTGTTGATTGTGTTGGCTTCCCCCACCTCTTTTTTTTAAGAAAGAAAAATCCACCAGTTAACTGGCTCTGAAGCCCTAAAGAGGCGTGGAGACTCTCAGGACAGGCAGAGTCCTGGCAGCCACACACCTTTCATGTTGAGAGGAAATCAGCCTCTTCCCTCCAGCCTTCTGAATGACCAGTAAGTGACGGGGACATCTGTGGGCATCTGCTGGGGCCTGTGCTCACACAGGCCAGCTTCAGGTTACTTTCCCAAAAGTGTAAATTACGTAAAACAAGGGGCTTTTGTCTGCTCCACTGCCATAACAGAACACCACGGACTGGGGGGCTTCAACAGAAGCTGGAAATCAGATCAAGGTACTGGCTGGGTTGGATCTGGTACAGGCACTCTTCCCGGTTTCTGCAGATGGCTGCCTCCCTGCTTGCCCTCACATGGGTGGCCACAGTCCTGTCCAATTTCTGCCCCACCGTCACAACCTCATTAACCTTAATCACCTCCCAAGGGCCCTATCTCCAAAAGCAGTCACAATAGGGGTTTGGGCTTCAACGTGTGAACTTTGGGGCACAGTTCGGTCCACAGCTGGTGGCATCTGAGGAGGAGGAGAAAGTCGTGTGAGGCACAGCAACACATCAAAGGCATCACCAGCCACTCCAGCAGCCCGCCTGCAGGGCAGACACCTCACTAAGGATGGCTGGTCAACACGGCTGGTCAACGCTGCTGCTCCCCCCGCATCCTCAGCCTGGGACTGTGAAGCCATGGATGAGGATGCTGTATGGACTTGTGTCAGTCTTACAGGGAGACAAGTCTCCAGGGAAGCCAACGCTGTAAAGGTGCCATGGCATTTACACATTTAAAAGGCACAGTAACCCACATCCAGTATCACTGACCATTTACGTTAACTGCACTCACCCTATCAGTCTCCAGGAGACTTCTGAAGGCATTCACTTGAATGCACTATTTTTCAGCACAATTATGAGACTGAACAAGATCTGAGACTTGCCCGTTCTCAGAACATGAAGGAAGTGCATTGCCAGTGCTTATTCAGAAGGAATGCTTTGTTTCTACGTTTCTTATCAGCATCATCCACAGTTACTCCAGTGAATAGCCTCCCCATGGAAGTCCCCACAGCCCTAAACTGAAGCCTATGTCTGGACACGAGGGGCCCCCTAGGGGCCAGCCCAGCAGGCAGGAGCCAGGAGACAAGCCCTGATCCCTCAGGAAGGCAGACAATGAAAAGGCTGCATCTGCAAACCCTCCTAGGACCAGCAGGCACTGTACTTGGTGCTCTCACCAGTCCCAGGAGCCACGCAGTGTCGGAGGGACAGCGCACACCCTGGAGGCTGGCAGACCCAGCCAGCTGGGAGAGCACATTCGAGGTCCCTCACTGTAGCTGCTGACTTGGTTTCACCGGAGGGGTTTTCTCTATTTGAGCTGTCTTCCTGTTTAACTCGTTTCTACCATCTTCACTTCAGGACCATAAATTTTATGAAACAAAAAAATCTGATTACCTCGCCTGTTTTCATCTGGCTAAAGGCCTGCCCCAACCTGATGATGCAGATGGTACTCTGGGAAGGGTTTCCTAGGCCCCAGCCTGGCCACCCTCTCCCCTCGCCACGGACATGCTGGCACCTCTGGAGGGACACCCTGGTACCCAGTCGCCCAAGCCCACAGGGGCATCTGCTCATGCCTATCTACTCCCACCTTCCCCTAAAGGGCACCATCCCCAATTCAGAAGCTGTACTCTGACCCCACGCCATGCCGTCAGGCACGCTCATGCCCTCTGCACATACACCAGCACATGTCCATTCTATGGGCTGTGCACATGGACAGTGGCGAGTCCACATCTCACCACAGGCTGGCCCAGGCCCCATGGCCCACCCTGGGCCTCCACCACTGACCCTTCCTGTCCAGCTCCAAGGCTCTGCAGCCAAACTCCCAGACCTCCTCCCTTTCAGGAGCAAAGCATCTCTGGCATAGCCCCCGCCCATTCCCGGGAAGCTCACATCTGTCTCCACACTTGTAATTATCACTTAGTGAACACACAGAACGATGACACCACTCTTTCCCTTGCCAGAATGTGGTAAATGGAAAGCTAACATAAAGCTATTCTCTACATCCTATGATTTATTTTTAATGAAAAGCATGGAAACACTCTTGAGCTGGCTGACTCCACGCCTCCCAGGTGTACTCCTAAGCACATCTGCCAGCCCACCTTCCAGAAAACTGCAGCCAAAGCTTCTCTGCAAGCCCCCTGCCTTCAGCCTGCAGCTGAGTTTCTGAGACGGGCTTAACAGAAGTGGTCAGAACAAGCAGCACCCCTCACTCAGCAGGTTAATACACAGCCAGCTGGTTTTGCTGTAGCACAATTGTTGTATTCAAGAAACTTTGTATTACAAAAGCAATTACTGCACTAAGAACAAAAGGGGGAAGCTAGAGAGCTTCACTTTAATAATAAAGCTATTTTTTCTGCAGATATTTCAACAGGAAAAGCCATGTATGACATTCAACACATTGTATTATTAGAAGCTTAATTAATTGTGTAATGCAGACAAAAATCAAGGCTAACTAAAGGCAGATCAAATGACCCAGCGATCAACCTACAGGTTCCCACGGCCAAGGGCGAACAGTGAGTGCCCTGAAGCAGCCTCCGGGGAGAAAGAGGAAGGGGACAGTGCCTGAGGGCTCGCTACGTGTGGACAGTGCCCACATACAGCCAGCGACACCAGCCCTGGCGCTCCAGCGAGCAGCACAGGAGCCCCGCGGGGAGGGCACGGTCCTGGCTCTGCCCCCTCCCTGCTCCCAAGCCACACGGGTGGGCGTTGGCAGACGATTCTGATGCTGGACCACGGACGCATCTCATCTGGGGTTGCCCTCTGGTATTCCTATCCTACAGGCATTTGACCCAAAAAAAATCTTCGCAGTGAACTTTGCCTCTTCCTTTTCTCCTTAGTATGCGCCTCTCCACCAAGTTTAGGAGAAGGGAAGGAGAGGAGCAACAGTGAAACACAAAGGGAACAAATCCATCCACAGGCAGCCCCTTCGCGCCTTCTCCACTGCACTCTGAGACGGTGCCAGGGCCGCACACAGAGCCTGGTGTGCGGTCAGAGCACGGCGAGAGCAGAATGAATGTTGAATAAATAATTATCATCCTACACATCTTCTAAGCCAGAAATAGAGAAATGTCACAGCCCTCCATGGTGGGAACTGCGAAAACTCAGCACGGCAGAGCATGCCCTGTGGAAGGGCAGCCCACTGCTGCTTGTGTTGCTCAGCTGACTGGGCAAAAAGCCAGAGGGGGCACCTCGGGAGAGTCGCCATGCACTGCTGATCCAGCTATCAAACGTGCGGCCTTCTAAGAGGTGTGTGTCAAACTCAATCATAAGCAAGCAGCAGGGAAGATGTGGATACGTACTGTCTCTTTAAGTTAAAGTACCTAGAGAAAACCTATCCTGAAAGAAAAGGCAATGAAATAATCACAAGTTATGAGACAGAAAAGCCATGGCTCACATGACCCCCTGGAAGGTTTGCTGCTGGCCTTACCTACAAAGCAAATGTGGAAAATCCAAGAAGTCCTCAATGCCAGTGAGGTGTTTGAGAAAATGCCCACAAATGGCTGGAGACATCTCTCTTAAAAAGGCAGAGCACTGCCAGGCGCAGTGGCTCACGCCTGTAATCCCAGCACTTTGGGAGGCTGAGGCGAGTGGATCACGAGGTCAGGAGATCGAGACTATCCAGGCCAACATGGTGAAACCCCATCTCTACTAAAAATACAAAAAATTAGGCGGGTGTGGTGGCACGCGCCTGTAGTCCTAGCTACCCAGGAGACTGAGGCAGGAGAATCACTTGAACCCGGGAGGTGGAAGTTGCAGTGAGCCGAGATCCTGCCATTGCACTCCAGCCTGGGTGACGGAGCAAGACTCGGTCTCCAAAAAGAAAAAAAAAGAAAAAAGAAAAAAGGCAGAGCACAGGCCAGGCATGGTGGCTCACACCTGTAATCCCAACACCTTGGAAGGTGGAGGCAGGTGGATCACCTGAGATCAGGAGTTTGAGTCAACATGGCAAAACCCTGCCTCTACTAAATATAATGAAATACAAAAAAGTTAGTCGGGTATATTGGTGGGCACCTGTAATCCCAACTACTCAGGAGGCTGAGGCGGGAGAATCACCTAAACCCGGGAGGCAGAAGTTGCAAGGCTGCAGTAAACTGAGATGGTGCCACTGCACTCCGGCCTGGGCAACAGAGCAAGACTCTGTCTCAAAAAAAAAAAAAGAAAAAAAGAAAGAGAAAAAGGCAGAGCATAATTCCCCTCCCTTAAGAGTGGACTGACTTGGTAAGGCACATGGAAAGAACACAGTGTGGCAGAAGGGACAGGGTGTGACACCCGTGACTGGGACATGAAGGCCCCGTGACCCCTCCTTGCTCTCTCTCCAATCACCTGCTCAGGAAAAGTGAATAGTGACCCACACAGGCATGCACGCAGCCCTGTGGGGAGGCAGCAGGGTGCTGGGCTAAGGCCTCCTGCCCTTGCCCTGTGAGAGCCCCTGGAGGTGGGCCCTCCAGCCATGTACAACTTTCCAACGCTGCAGCCCTGGCCAATGCCTGCAGCCTCAAGAGAGACCCCAAACCAGACCCACCCATGAAAGCCACTCCTGAATTCCAGACTCATCAAATCTCTTAGATAATACACATTTATTCAGCCCACTCAGTTTTGGGTTGGTTACACAGCAATAGAAAACAAATAAAGCAAGGAGGCAGATGAAATCGATGGAAAAACAACTGGGAAGAAAACAGAAGACACACTGCAAGCCTGTGTCAGGAATGACAATGCGTTCCACGGAAGAGTCAAACAGAGAGAAACCAGTTACTAAGATGCTGTCGGGACAGTGTGGGCTGCGCTGGGGCAGCTGGGCCTTCCAACATCCTCCCTGGTTGCGGTGGCAGTGGTGGTGTCTGCTCCAGGTCAAAGCTGGCAGAGAGGAGACGGGCGGGCTGGGGCCTCAGGCAGTCATTGCACCCTCGAGGCCCGGGACACCCACGCCCACAGGACAAGCATCCCACAGTTCACCTACTGTCCTCACCAGAGACCAACCACACCCACAGAAAGGCCAAGAGGCGTTCTAGAAACACACACCCCACTGACTAACAAAGGAACATGATTTGAGGAAGGCTGATGTGATGAGAGGGAAACACCAGCCTGAAAGTAAGGGTGGTCCTCTGAGAACACAGAAAGCAGGGGCAAGCACTAGTCTCCATGGCCAAGGCGACGCCACATGCTCCATCCAGGCAAAAGGGCAAGGAGACATCCCGAGAAGGAAAAAGGTTGTCAAAATAAAAACCTAATATGTGAACCTAAGGGCAGAATGGATACAGCTTGCGAGCAAATAGACAGTGAGAAGATGAAGCCAAGGAACTCTCCGGAATGCAGGTGACAAAAAAAAAGAGAAGGTAACAAGGATCAGAAGAGGTCCAGAAGGAATGACCATAGAGCAGAAAGAAAGAAAACAGCATTCAAAAAGGTGACAGAATAACATTCCCTGAGCTGAAGAAATAAGTCTTCAGAGTGAAAGGACCCAAGGAACAATGTCCTGTATAAGTTTAGAAAATCCAAGGCTGAGGAGAGAGCCCGGAAAGGCTCAATATGGCAACACTGTGTGCTAAAAGACAGTGGAGTTCTGAGGGCCAGCTCTTTCAACAGAACCCTTTTTTTTTTTTTTTTTTTTTTG